>JAMYWD010000497.1:0-158000 GCA_028583415.1 Protea cynaroides | reverse complement strand
AAGTGTAAAGACCCAGGTACATTCACTATCCCATGTAAAATAGGTAACACCAATTTCAATAGAGCTATGTTAGATTCAGGAGCATCAATTAATGTCATGCCTTATTCAATATATGCTTCATTAAATCTAGAACCTTTAAGAGAAACTGGTGTAACTATTCAATTAGCTGATAGATCAAATGTATATCCTGAAGGTGTGATTGAGGATGTGTTAGTTCAAGTTAATGAATTGGTGTTTCCTATTGATTTTTATATATTAAAAATGGAAGATGACTCATCTCATGATTGTACACCTCTTTTGTTGGGTAGACCATTCTTAAAGACTGCTAAAACAAAAATAGATGTTTACGATGGTACCTTATCTATGAAATTTGATGGCGAGATAGTTCGTTTTAATATTTTTGAGGCTATGAGGTATCCTAGTGATATAAATTCTATTTTTTCTATTGATATAATTGATTCTATGGTACAACAAGTTTTTGAATTAAATGGTGAAGATGAGTTGATGGTGGCCATTAGCAAACATTTGAATAGCATGGATTTCAATTCAGAATTTATGTTAAATGTTGAATTAGAGAAGATGTTGATGGCATTGCAGTCCTTATCCCCAATTTAAAAAAGATATGATGTTGCTCACATTGAGTTGCCTATATCTCATACAAAGTTGTTACCTCCATTGTGCATGCACCTATTGTTGAGCTGAAACCACTTCCAAACCATCTCAAATATGTCTACTTAGGAGACAATGAGACGTTACCTGTGATAATAGCAAGGGACTTGACCAAGCTACAAGAGGAGAAACTCATTCGAGTTTTAAGAGACCATAAGACAGCCATTGGGTGGACAATAGCTGACATTAAGGGAATCAGCCCGGCCATGTGCGTGCATCACATACTTCTTGAGGAGGGAGCCAAATCGATTAGAGAAGCACAACGTAGACTCAACCCTCCTATGATGGAAGTTGTGAAGAAGGAGATACTAAATCTCCTTGATGTTGAAATTATTTATCTCATCTTTGATAGTAAGTGGGTAAGTCCGGTTCAGGTAGTACCTAAAAAGACGGGCATAACTGTTGTTAAGAATCAAGATAATGAGTTAATCCCTACTAGGATACAAAATGGGTGGCGTGTTTGTATTGATTACAAGAAATTGAATGCTTCAACTCGTAAAGACCATTTTCCTCTTCCATTTATCGATCAAATGTTGTAGAGGTTAGCAGGTCATTCGCACTATTTTTTTCTTGATGGTTATTCAGGTTACTATCAAATTGTGATTGCACCTGAAGATCAGGAGAAAACAACATTTATCTGCTCATTTGGTACCTTTTCTTTTCGACGAATGTCGTTTAGTCTTTGCACCGCCCCAGCCACATTCCAGAGGTGTATGGTTAATATTTTTTCTGATTATGTAGAAAACATTATAGAAGTTTTCATGGATGACTTTTGTCACACCCCAATTCTGGACTAACCAGAACGGTGTGATGAACCGTCAATAAACCAACGGTTCAACCAGGATCTCAAAATAGGCTATCCCACATACGATAAACCAAAACACATTCCACAATAATCAGAGGTAATAAAGTAAATAGCGGAAGTCTTACAGATAATGAACTGAGGTCTAAACATGATAAATAATTAATATTCCATTTATTTCCAAGTAACCAAAACATAACTTAATACATATTACAATATCCAAATACAAAAACTAAACACTAAACGTATCCATCGCTGAAACACTCGCTTAACGAACCGTGTTCGTCCTCCACACCTTTCTCATTCGTAGCCTCCACCCGTTCGTATGTTGGCATGTAGACATAGTCTTCAATCATAGTACCTGCAATATCATAAACTAAAAAGATTTGCGCGCGCGAGGGTCAGCTCCACAACTTGAGCTCAGTGAGTAGCCAAAACAATGCAACAATACATATGCATGCAAAAAAATCAATTTATATCTTTGGTCTTGGTTTATAGTTTGCAATGTGCAATAGAAAGGTTGGGTGGTCAAAGGTTAACGTTTATTGACACCGCCTCTATACACAGGGTGTGGAAGCCCGCCCAAAGGTTAACGTTTATCGTCGTCCCCATCCACCCTACCATAACATTATACAACAAAGGTTAACGTTTATTGCTATATAATGCTATAACAACACGTAAGCCCCTGTTAGCGAGGGCTTGCAAACTGGGCTCGCTGCTAACCAATCCTAATGCCAAACAGTGTATCCAAGGCCTCACCCCAGCATCCCTCAGAACATCCATAGAGATAGAGCTAAGGCCCCCCGGTAGAGTTAGAGACTACAAGGACCGAGACCACCTCCCCTGATACTCTACGACATAATAGTTCTGCTAAGGTAATGGCGATACGACGATGCCAATGCACAAGACTTGAGTTAGAGATAGAGCTAAAGTGCTGAGACCCGCCAAAGGTTAACATTTATTGACGTTCTCATCACACCTCCCCTGATACTCGCTCGCATCAAGCACATCAACCACACACATACAAGCACATGCCTATTCCTATCATCATCATCATCATCATGTTATAAACAATAAAGTAAATATGCATGAACAAGTAATAGAAATATTGGATGGCATGCTGTATGCACATTACAAACATATTCGCATAGAATCAAACATGGCATAGGACTCAAGAAATATAAAACAGTTTATTATTAACCAATTTAGTTTGGGGTTAAGGTTCCTCACCTTAGCTTGCTAAAAGATACTTTTCCAAGCTTTAGAATCACCGTTATAACGTAATTATATTGCTAGCAAACCTAACCAAGTCGATAGAATTTAATTAGAATTAATTTGGAATTTAAAACCATTCTGTCAACTGAGGGTCGGAGGTAGGGTCGGAGTCCTGATCGACCCTAGGTGCGACCCTCCCCCTAATCTGAACTTCCCGAACACTGAGGGTCGATGCTAGGGTCGGATCTGCCATCGACCCTAGGTGTGACCCTCCATGGTTTGAGTCGAAAATATCAGATTTTGTCCATTCTTCCATGTTTGGGTCATATGGCTTACTTCCACAATCCATTCTATACATGTTCTATGGTTTAGAACTATACTTTATTCACCTACATGGTTTTAATGATCTCCTCCATGGTTTTCCATGAAACGAAACCATGGATGGATGATTTGGGTTTCTTCTAAGTCATATCATCTTCATAAACGATTCTAAAGTCTTAAATAAATCATGGGGAATGTATCCATACCTTAGTTTTGCTGAGATTCAGAGTTCCTCTGAATTTTCTCTTCTTCTTTGGCCTTTTCTTCAAGTCTTCCTTCTCTTCTCTTTCTCTCAATCCAATTAGGGTTGTAAAAGGGATTGAAAGAGGCTAAGGGACGTCCTATTTATAGAGTAAAACCTCCCAAAATAAGTCCCATTAAGTTTAGGAAAGGTTCCAATCGAAATTAGAAAGGTTTATAAATTTTCGGTTCGTGCTGTTTTTTTTTCCCGAATACCGAGGGTCGATGGGAGGGTCGGAAAACTCATAGACCCTGCGACCCATGGTTGAGGGTCGATGGTGAGGGTCGATGGGAGGGTCGGACCTGTCTGTTAAAACCTGCGACCCTACCCTTATTTTGACTGTTTTTGGGTAAATTTTCATATTGGGTCTTGGGTTTCTTCACACCCTTGGTCCACTTGGCTCGACCATGATATGTAGACGGGTCCCGACACGAAATGTAAGGTTAGGCCGGGTTCGTTGCGTGCGGGTCTTACAACTCCACCACCCTTAAAAGAAATTTCGTCCTCGAAATTTTGAATTTACTTCGGAGTCAATAGGTGGGAATTTTTTTTTCCGTATTGCATCTACTTCCTCCTATGCACTCTTCTCCACGTATTGTCTTTGCTAATTATCCCGGCTTTGGAAACATTGTACCTTCCCACTAGTGAACTAGGCTGGTACCACTTCAATAGTTAAACATTCTATCTAATCCAGTGATTCCGTGGTCAATACCTTTAATATGGATCTTTAATGTACTTCTTCAACAGTGACACACGAAATACATCATGCACACTAGACATGGACAGCGGTAACGCTAATTGATATGCGATTTTTCTATGTCTCTTCAAAGTTTATAAGATCCAACACATATATAAATTATGACTTTCCCTTCTTGTCTAATCGTTTCAAACTACGCATAAATGATATCTTCAAAAACACTTTGTCACTTATGGCGAACTCATGGTCTTGGTGTCTCTTCTGACAATCCTGAGCTGTCTTAGCCATTTTCTTTGATCTTGTCTACCACTCGATAGTTTTCCTCCATAGACTTAGGTCTTAAAATTCTTCATTCACCGAATTCATTCCAAAACTGAGGGGTTTGACATTTCTACCGTACCATGCTTTATAGGTGACATTTACATGGTAGCTTAGTAGTAACTTCAATTCACGGTAACTTCTCAACTCAAGTTCCTTGAAATCAATTTTACAAGCTTGGAGCATAGCTCTTAGGATCTGTATAGTCCGCTCCGACTGTCCGTCGGTTTGAGGTAAAATGCGGTACTAAACTTCAACTTTGTTCCCATTGTTTTTTGTAGATCCTCCCAAAACTTCGAAATAAAGCATGAGTTTCTGACCGTTACTAGGCTCTTATACATACCATTCAATCTGGAAATATTATCTACATATAGATTATTTAGCCGCTCCAAAGTATACCAAGGCCATATAGCAATGGAATGAGCTATCTTCATCAGGCGATCAACAATCACCCGTACTGCATCAACCGATCTAGGAGTCAGTGGCAATTCAGTGACATAGTTCATTGTAATGCAGTTCCACTTTCAGACTGGCTCCGATAGTTTTTATTGTGAGCCATGGTGGTCTTTGTCTTGTAGCTTTTACTTGCTGATAATTCAGACACTGCAACATGCACTAAGCCACATTTGTTATCTCTTCAAGTCATGATACATATTGGTACCAGGATATCCTGAATATGGAGTACAATGGGCTCTTATCCTTATCCTCTTCATGATATTCGAGTCTTTATCTTCAGGTATTCAGAATCTACCTTTGTATTTGAGTACCATCTCCACATCCAAAATAAGTCAGGTTTGGGTTTTTATTTCTCTAAATCTTCTTGCATTGTTCTTATATACAGATCTAGCAAAATTGCTACTTTTACTTAATCCATCAATTTAAAGATGGTCTTTAATGCCACAAACGTAGATGAATTATTGCTCCATAAGTTCATCCATAAATTCTCGTTCAATTGGATCATCACTAGCTTCTATTATAAGTTACTCTTCTTCCAAATCTGAATCTATTGCTACGGAACATAAGGCAGCATTTATACTGGGTTCTTCCTTGGACTTCATAATTCCCTTTTTGCTTAAGGTCTTAGTTACTTCACTAGCCTTCCTTGGATGATACTAGATATCCCAGTCTTAATCCTTGAGCAATTTCAGCCATCTTCTTATCCTCCTGTTCAACTCTTTCTAATGGAGAGATAAATAAAACACTTGTAATCCTATCTAATCTAAAATTCTTCTCTGTATACGTAATGTCTCCAAGTCTTGATTGCATGAATCACAATTGTTTACTCCAATCATGAGTTGGGTAACTCTTCTCATGCTCTTTCACTTTTCTTGAAGCATATGAAATCGCTTATTTACCTTACATCAACCCGCATTCTAGATCCAATCCGAAAGCTCCGATGGATAGGGTAAAAGGTTTTCCTGGTGCCGAAACGATCAAGATGGGAGCTGATATCAATCTTACTTTAGAATCTAGAAATATTCTTCACCCTTGTCAGTCAAATTAAACTCATCTCCTTTCCTGGTTAGCTTGGTACGAGGTATTGCGATCTTAGAGTGGTTCTCTAAAAATCGTCTGTATTAACCAGCTAACCCAAGAAACTTTTGATCTTCGTAATATTCCATTCAATTGCTTCTATCTGAATAAGGTCCACTTTAATCCCTTTATATGATGCTACGTGATCTAAGAAGATCACTTTGTTTAATCAGGTCTCATATTCCTTGGAATTGGCAATAAGCTTTTCACTTCTCAGCTGTTGTGAAGCTACTCTAAAGTCCGTTGTATGAGTTGCTTCATTCTTGGAATAAACCAAAATATCATTTATGAAAACTATGACCGACGTGTCCAACAGGTCATGAAACACCCAGTTCATCAGTTCCTGTGAGGACAAAGATGGAAATCTTTAGAAGTCGCCACCTAGATTTAGGTCTAGGACCTTAGAAATGTGAAATCTCACCCCAAGGTAAGACTTCGATTGACTCATGACCCTTAGATTGGAATTCTGGTCCATCAGAGATTGGGTAAGCGTCAGGTTACGGTTATGGGAAGGGGTTAGGCACCCAAACCGCCCGATCGAAATCGGTCTCCTATACCTTTCCTATGCTAGACTCTATTTGCTAAGCCAAACCAAACCAAGGGGTTTGATATCATTGAACCGAATCTGTATCCATCAGATTGCCTACGTATCACGGAATTATTCCGAAAATCAGGTTCACCATCGTAGTTCAGGTGTGATTAAAGTTTATGGATGTGATTTATGCTTGTGCATGATTAAGTTCATTGTTCAAGTTGAAATTTATGCTTGAATGGTTGAGAAATCCTATGGGTTAGGATCTGGATAGTCCATGTGGACTGATAGATAGTCCTAGTGGATCTAAGAATAACCCTATTTGGGTTGAAATATGGATAATATCCTAATGGATCTATGGATAGTCCAAGTGGACTAAGGTGTGGATAACCCTATTTAGGTTAAAATATGGGGGATGTCCTAGTGGATCTATGGATAGTCTGAGTGGACTAAAGTATGGGTAAATATCCTAGTGGATCTATGGATAGTCCGAGTGGACTAAGCTGTGGATAAATATCCTAGTGGATCTATGGATAGTCCAAGTGGACTAAGGTGTGGATCCGAATCTGGGTTTCTCCCAAATAGCCTACGTATCCTAGGGTTTGCCCTAGGAATCGGAATCCGCGTAGTTCGGGATGGATAACCTGTTCTAGGTTAATGATTGAGAACCTATTCTAGGTTTAGGTTTAGAACCTATTCTAGGTTTAGGGTTTGCCGAGGGCAAATCGTCCTAAATTACCCTTTTCATTCCGAATTCTAATTTTGGAAGGTTTGGCAAGGCATTCTCTTTCTTCATTAAGATTTTTTATCATTCCCATTATGCCCTTCCCAAGAATGTGGGTGCCTAAATGCACGTCCCCACACCTATGTTGTCTTCTAGAGGTGTGCATATATGGCAGTTTGACTAGGGTGTTGCATAAAATAAGTTATTGCCAAAAAATAGAATATTCTATCTAGACATGGCACATAAAACATATATGGCAAGAAATTCACATATAGTAATATTGTTTAAAGATCTTTCAAATGTGGCATGTATTGCAAATAAGGCAAGAGCCTAATATAGTAAGATCTAGTATGCTATCTTCTAAGCATGGCAAGATCCTCATTGCTATTTCTTTCATATTTAGGGTTTTCTACCCTAATTATAATTTTATTTTCATTTTTTAGGATTTTCTACACTAGTTGCTACTTTCTTTCCATTTTAGGGTTTTCTACCCTAATTGTAATTTTATTTCCATTTTTTAGGGTTTTCTACCCTAATTGCTATTTTCTTTCCATTTTTTAGGACTTTCTACCCTAATTGTTATTTTCTTTCCATTTTAGGGTTTTCTACCCTAATTATTTTCTTTCCATTTTTAGGGTTTTCTACCCTAATTATTTTCTTTCCATTTTTAGGGTTTTCTACCCTAATTGTTATTTTCTTTCTATTTTTTAGGATTTTCTACCCTAATTGTTATTTTCTTTCCATTTTAGGGTTTTCTACCCTAATTGCTATTTTCTTTCCATCTTAGGGTTTTCTACCCTAAATGTTACTTTCTTTCCATTTTAGGGTTTTATACCCTAATTATTATTTTCTTTCCATCTTAAGGTTTTCTACCCTAAATGTTATTTTCTTTCCATTTTTCTAGGGTTTTCTACCCTAATTGTGACAATAAGCATTTAATATAGCATGTGAGCAAGTGTAGCAGACAAATATGGCAATAAACATGTGTATCATTCCAATCATGGCAATGTGATTATTTCAATTATGGCAATGTGATCATTCCAATTATGGCAGTGTATGCATACGAGCATCCGAACATAGCATAGCATCAAATATGGCATGTGAGAAACAACCAAAGCATATGAGAATCAATCAAAACATGATGGAACACGCAGCAAGATGACAGCTTTGTCAGGCTGGACCAAAATGGGCACATAGGGCACTGTACTTACTCAAAAAATTCTTAAAATATATCCCTGGAAAGAAGACTCAGAGGCCAACATTTTGTCTCAAGGAAGCTATTCTTAAAAGAGACCATAGGCAGGTCGAAAACATTCCCCAAGTACAGGCAAATACACTGGTCAGGTCTGTTCCAGATTTTTGACCAGTTGCACCATAAATTCCAAATAAAATCTTATTCTTAATGAAAATTAAATACAGACATATGTCTATGTAGATAACTATCTGATCTAAAATTTCATTAAGAAAAAAAAGTTAAAACAGTATATTTTCTTTGTGAAAAATGACTCTTTTCAATCATGCAAATCAGCACATCATGACAGATCTGAAATCAAAGCTTTATGCACTTAAAAATTGATATCAATTCAACAAAAAATGGAAAAAATATGAAACCAGTGCCATTTTTTAGAAGACTTTCATGTCTAAAAAGTTCATGTTAAGTGGAATTTCTGATTATGGCCATAAAGTCTTTGTCTAGAGACTTTCCGATGGAGGATTGCATTACATCCGAGAAAAATAGCAATGTCAAAGACAAATTGTTTGATATATTTCCCCAATTCCAAATGGAACGAAATTTTTAGGGTAGTCTTCTATCATATCAGAGAGACTCCCATAAAATTTTGGGCTTCAAAATCTTAGAAAAAATACATATGATGTACGTCCTAAGTTTGAACCCTAAATCTGGAATTTTCAGATCAGAAAATCACTTTATGAAATTTACAAAAAACATCAAACATCATTGTATATCAATCAAAAATTCATCATTGAATAGCTTAGACAAATTATCATTCATGAAAAATGTTAGACATAGGCATCCTAACATTAACAAGCATGTAATAGAGCATTCATGATTGAGATTTCATGAAAATTAGCCTTTTTCAAGCAAAATTGGCATTCGGGCATTATAACGACCTCTAAATTTGTTTAGAGTACTAACCTTGGGCTCAAATCGAGCGAAACCGTTGATGAAGGGTGATTGGGGGTTGTATCAATCCCCTTTAAATGTGAATCCTCCCTTTCCTCTCTTCTGCTTCTTTCTCTCTTCTCTTTCTCTCTCTCTTTCACGTTTTCCTCTCTCTCTGCTCTCCTTTCTCTCTCTCTGCTCTCCTTTCTCTCTCTCACCCACGTTTTCCTCTCTTTCTGCTCTGGAAAAAAGGATCCTCCTCTTGCCTATTTATAATTTTTCACTCATTTTCTAGAAGATCCTTTTTTCTAAAAAATATTTTTTTTTCCTTTTTCTTTCTTTCCTTTTTTCTTTCTTTCTTTCTCCTCTCTCTCTTTCACGTTTTCTTTCTAGAAAACGTGAAGGGGAATATTTTTCCCCCTTTTTTCTTTTTTTTTCTTTTATTCCTCTCTCTTTCCTTTTTTCTTCTCAAGATCTTTTGGATTATCTCAAAACCCTAAATCCCCTTCTCTTTCACGTTTTCTCTCTCCCTTCTTTCCTTTTCTTCTCAAAATCTTTTTGGATTATCTCAAAACCCTAAATCCCCTTCTCTTCCACGTTTTTTCTCTCCCCTCTTTCCTTTTTTCCTCAAAAATCTTTTGGATTATCTCAAAACCCTAAATCCCCTTCTCTTTCACGTTTTCTCTCTCCCCCCTTTCCTTTTCTTCTCAAAATCTTTTGGATTATCTCAAAACCCTAAATCCCCTTCTCTTCCACGTTTTTCTTTCCCCTCTTTCCTTTTTTTTCAAAAAATCTTTTGGATTATCTCCAAAACCAAAATCCCCCTTCACTTTCACGTTTCTCTCTCCCCCCTTTCCTTTTTCTTCTCAAAATCTTTTGGATTATCATTTACATACAATAATATATATTATATACATATATACACATATATTTAATAACATACATACATATACATACATATACATACATATATATATATATATATATATATATATATATATATATATATATATATATATATATATATAATATATATATATATATATATATATATATATATATAATATATATAATATATATAATATATATAATATAAATATCGTGCACATAGATGAACTGATTCGAAATGGGTTGAGACTGACTTAGGTTGACAACTGATATGGGTTGAGCTAGGTTGGACCAAAACCGGTTTGAACCGAGTTGACTTGGACCGATTGGAATTAACCGGGTTTCTTCACCTTGAAATTTCACGGGTCATTCCCGCTGTTATCCCGTATGGAATTTTTTGATGGCCTCTATTCCAAATTTTTTATGCCCATTTTGTAGAACATTAAAAATGAGGAATATAGGAACTTGAATCACCTCATTTGGAAGTAAAATGGTCAACTTATGAATTTTTGAAGTTTAAGCGGACCAATTATCGATAATTTGGCTGACCATTCTGCATGAGATCCTTCGCAGGCTTTTACCGAAAATATTTTACGTCCACTTTGTAGAGCACTAAAAATGGAACATAATGAGACCGAAATCGCCTCGAATCCGAGGTAGAACGGGAAAGATATGAAGCTTTGAAGTTTTGCCGATCATTTTGCATGCAAGTTTGCATGGGACCCACCGGGTGACTTCTACCCGGGATTTTTTTACGTCCACTTTGTAGAACATCATGAATGAAGAATAATGGTCTTGGAACCATCCCGAATCCGATGTCGGATGATCAAGATATGATGATTTGAAATTCAAACAATCTAACTTACGATAATTTGCATGAAAGCCCCTGGGATTATTTATGACAATTTCAGAAACCTCCCTTATATGTATCATCCGACTAAAATGGTCGTATCTTCCTCATTTGATACCGGAATTGAGCAATTCGGTATCGTTTCGAAGATAATTCCATGACCTATGCATCTATGCAGATAATAGCCCATGACCCTACTGTGGGGATCGGTGGAGAATTACAAATCTTTGGGTTAAAGGTCGAAACCCCGCCATATTGGTTCACTTATGCCGAGGGTGGCAAAAATGGGGTGCTTACAGATGCCCCTCTTTAGCCGAGATTGTTATCGGTTGAAGGCTAAAGATAAAAGAACCACATTTTTTTGGGGTATGAGTGATATTGTTTATTGGGCTGCACTTAGGGTAATTCTTCCTAAACCGCCTACGTATTCTAAGGGTGTCCTAGAAATCAAGCCCGAACGTAGTTCGACCGGCAAGAAGGTTTGCTCTTCTTGGAAGATTGATGATTGTTCCTCTTGTATAAAGCTAGGCCGTGAATACAAGGCTCATTTGTAGGCCGGGAACCTCTTCTTGCCGAGGTGGAACTCATATGCAAGGTATGTGCGGGCTTGGACCCGGCTTGATCCATTTGTAGGCTGATAAACCTCTTCTTGTATGGAGGTAGGCTGTGAATACAAGGCTCATTTGTAGGCTGGGAACCTCTTCTTGCTGAGGTGGAACTCATGATGCAAGGTACGCGCGGCTTGGACCCGGCTTGATCCATTTGTAGGCTGATAAACCTCTTCTTGTATGAAGCTAGGCTGTGAATACAAGGCTCATTTGTAGGCTAGGAACCTCTTCTTGCTGAGGTGGAACTCAATGCAAGGTATGTGCGGGCTTGGACCCGGCTTGATCCATTTGTAGGCTGATAAACCTCTTCTTGTATGGAGCTAGGCTGTGAATACAAGGCTGATTGCATGAGCTTGGGCTCGGATTTGATTTGGATGGAAAATTTGATGTCTTCTCTTTGATTGAACTGAGGCTCTTTTGATTGAGATTCTGAGATTGTTTTTTCTGAATAAGCTAGGGCCCTGCATTTGATTCACTTATAGGCTGAGATTGAATTGATCTTTGAATGAGCTAGGGCTCTGCATTCACTTATAGGCTGAGATTGACTTGATCTTTGAATGAGCTAGGGCTCTGCATTCACTTATAGGCTGAGATTGACTTGATCTTTGAATGAGCTAGGGCTCTACATTCACTTATAGGCTGAGATTGACTTAATCTTTGAATGAGCTAGGGCTCTACATTTGATTCACTAATAATCTGAGATTGATTTGATCTTTGGATGAGCTAGGGCTCTACATTTGATTTACTTATAGACTGAGATTGATTTGAAATTTGGATGAGCTAGGGCTCTGCATTTGATTCACTAATAATCTAAGATTGATTTGATCTTTGGATGAGCTAGGGCTCTACATTTGATTCTGTAATGAGTAAGAACTCAGAAGGTCACTTTTAGGGTGAGAAATTTGCTATTGATTCTGAAATGAGTAAGAACTCAGAAGGTCACTTATAGGGTGATACCGAATGACTCATCTTGGCAGTTCCTACCAGCTTTGGACCTTCGGGATTGAAAATAGGAATATCCTTCTTGGAAGCTCTATGGCTATGAACCTTTAGGATGCTTGAAAGTGACCCATACAGGAAGGCTTTGTTAACTTTGAACCGTTAGGGTTGGAATCTGACCCATCTTGGAAGTCTCTTGACTTTGAACCTATAGAGTGCTGGACATATTTGAAATGATGGTGAATTCCTTGGCAGTTTTCCGAGTTTTTTTTTTTGCTCCTGCTTTATTGGTGAAGGCACAAAATATGACATCAATGGAAGTGGTGTCATGGACTTTGCTGGCATGATACTTAGATTTGAAATTTGCCATTTATGACCTGGTACTGAAAGTTTGGCTCAATTTCAGCACGGTAGGGATGACTTGGTTACTCCCTTTGAAGGGTTCCATGTAATTTGAAGGTGATGATTTTCTTCAGCCAACATTGGTGTTGTTGGATTTTGGATTGAAAGAAACTCTAGCGAGGATTTTGGACAAGAATGAGGGGAGCCTGACAGTCTCTAACCAAAGTGATTTTATTGATTGACCATGGTGTTAAATTGTCAAGGGACATTTGGTCAACTAAGTTCTTTGACTGTGCATTATGGTAGAACAAATTGGTAGAATAGCCAAGCGGCGATGAAATGTGACATGGGTTTGGCCCTCAATCTAGGCTCATGAAAAGCTCAGGGCATTGCAACATTGTTGTGCCAATTTTGAAAGATGAATGAACCATGGCCCCAAAGTAGGCACGAGGAGCAAAGGATTCGAAGTGTTCCTTCAGAGAATTTGGTGACCAAATCTTAACAGGTGAGTGACCACATTGGATTTTCTTCATCAACAGGATTAGGAGAACTGAAAAATTGGTAAAAACCAACTTGGACAGACCTACTTCTATTGACTAGGAAAGTCAGTGACTTCAGACTAGACAATGGATCCTAGATTTAATGCTCATGATCAAGTTCAATTCCTCTACATAGGGTATATCTATGCCCCAGTGTCTGCATGTTGTGATAGACCACTACTGTAATATGCTAGGGCACAGGCAATCTAACAGAGTTAGAACTAGGTTGAATCTGGATTGCATCCATAATTGACCATGCTTCCAAGGTCAAGGGAAGATTGACAGATTGGTTGCAGGAAGTGACTTCTTAGATAAGCCCTTCCTGAATTTTGAAAAATGAAGGAACTGATGATTTGAATGAATTTGGCTACATCCGTAACCAGGCCATGAGAATTTGCTCTCTCCCTAACATGACCAACAGGATTTGAAGATAGAGTTCTGTTGAAAGGTAATGCTATGGAGCCCAACAGATGATGGTTTGTTCAACTCCTCCGAGTATGATTCACTGGAGAGCAAGAGGGGTTCCTTTCCTTATGGAGGGTAGACTGGTATGACACTTGTCTACATGAACCACTGAATTTTTTCTTTGAAGGGCCAATGAGGGCAATGCTTTAGGGCTGCATCAGGTCGCCTATCCCCACTGAGGTATTATAGGTTGCCCATTGAGGTTTCTCGGGTTGTCTTTCCCTGTTGAGGTTTCTTTTCTTCCCATTATTATTTTTTTTCATTTTCTTCTTTTTGCAAATCCCATCTTGGGTTGAATAAAGAGTCCTAATGTGGTGAGGATATTGCCAAAATTATGGTCCTATCCAATGGTCTGAAACCCTTAGGGGAAATCTGAACGGCATGACTTTTATGACAAATGGGTAGCCTTGCCCCACTATTTAAGTTGACACCTACACGTATTGATAGGCGGGCAGCTATTTGAATCATCACTAAAAGTGATCTTAGGGAAATGCAGTCCCACACCAAAATTGAAAATGGTGCCAAATTATGTTTTCCTTTCTTGGAGAAGTTCAGATGGAACACGTGTCCCAACAAGCTATATCGAGATTCTGAATCAGTCACGATCATATCTGGGCCTGAAACCTTTAGGTTTGTTGACAAGTATTGATGTTGAAGGTCCAAGAGGACGGATGTGAAACTGTCCACATGGGTCTACCATTGGGAGAGTGTTTGGTTGTTTATGTAGAATGGATTTATCTTACCGAGAAGATCCCATTTTATTGGCTTGAGAAATGAAGGGCTTATAGGAACCTTGGGAAGCCATCGGATGTAATGAACGACAGATGAGAGTTCCAGCCAGATTTATGAAATTGTACATAAAATGATGACATGATCATGAGATACAATGCCATAAAAAATTGATAATCAAAAGAAGGGCTTGTGATAGAGACTCCTTGGAAGGCCGTCAGATTGATGGACGGCAGAGAGAGTCTAATGCCGATGAGAAATCTTTCTCTGATGAAGAAGTGATGAGATCGTCTCCTGTAAAGGTGGGATGTAATTGGCCAAAATCAAAAGTCCGGTCCAACATGCTGTAAATCTCGACGAATGATCGAACTTGCTATCAGGCTTTGGTTGGAACTATCATCCTCTTGAAATGAGAGGGACAATTGGCTTACTGTCGAGCTCCAATGCCATTCAACATCTTACTATTTTCTTTTCTTCTCTTTTTTTTTTCTTTTTTCTTTTTTTCTTTTTCTTGTTTTTTTTTTTTTTTTGGATGTGAAGGCCACATAATGCAGTGCTTCGCTTGATCGCGAAATTGAATCCTGACTTTCAATATTGGATTTGAATGTTCTTCTTCCAAACATTTCCAATCAGATAGAACGTCTTTGCCCCAACTAGCACTCTGATCTTCTATAAACTTTAACTCTGATCTTCTATAAACTAAATGAGCATTTGTGACTGCTCATATAGTATCTGATTTTATCTGAATGGTGAATCCGTATGCTATCCTCTGGAAGTTAATCATCACCTTCTATCTGATGTGACTGCCTTCCCATTATTGAAGTAGATAAAACCTAGGCTTGAATTTTCTTTTTCTTTTTTTTTTTTTTCTTTTTTTTTTTTGGGTATTCCAATGACCTCATTCTTTGATTTTGGGATTGACCATTCATCATGTATCTCTTGCTTGCAGATGATGTATTTTGTAAGAACTTTGAAATTTCTATCCTTTTGGTGGCACATCTGTCCTCCACTTATTTGTACTGATTGGCTGACCTGTTGATCTAATGCTTTCCTTGGAATCTTTTCACAGGTAGAACAAATGGCAGCTTCTCCAATACATGTTTCCTGAGACTACTCTTGTGTCTCCTAATTGATCATTTAAAGCTTTCCCAGACGGGTTGGACCTTTCTTTCTCAAGAGGCCAAGTGGCGTAGAAGTTCAAGAGAGGGCTCATCATTTCAATCATCTTCAGAGTCAGAATTGACTGCGCACGTAAAATAGGAGGATGTATGAAACTGGGAGGAAATGTATGGAAGAGACAAAGGACAGAGATTGAAATCCCAAATGGGGTGATTTTCTTTTATTTACAGGGCAGATTGGACTGGACTTGTCAACAAGCATATTGATCTTGGACCCAGACATGGATGACCTATCAAATACCAATAATAGAAAGTTGAAACAACTAGTTCGTCTAAGCGGCTCCAGTTGGGCATAACTCCTTCGACGACCACCTTCAGTCATTGCGGGAATAAGTCTTCCTTCAGATCTCTAATAGCAGGACTCATCATGCCCCTCTATCAATAGGTGCAAGATACCTACCTTTTAAGGTTCCATACAATTCTTGCCTCTCTTTTTTCAGTTTAGGATCCATTCATAACCGAACTATTGCTTTTTAAGCACAAGGTTACCCTGGTTCATGCCCCAGTTTGGGGTTCAGTAGATTCATCAATGGACCACTTTTAACTGAATTCAAAATCATTTTGGCTTATGCCCCAGCTTGGGGAGCAAGGGGTATCGCCATTGCACTACACCGTTTTGAGTCCAAGATTAGACTAGTTTATGCCTCGGCTTGGGGGGTTTAATGGATTTCTTTGTTAGACCACTCTCAATTTGGGTCTAAGGTCAATTTGGTCCATGCCCCAGTTTAGGGCATAATGGCTTTCCTCATTAGACCGCATTCAATTTGGGTCCAAAATCAATCTGGTTTATGACCAGCTTAGGGCTCATGACTTTCCTCATTGAACCATACCCAATTCAGGCCCAAGGTCAATCCGGTTCATGCCCCAGTTTGGGGGTCATTGGCTTTCCTCATCGAGTCGCACTCAATTTGGGTCTAAGTTCAATCTGGTTCATGCCCCAGTTTATGGGTTAAGGGTTTCATCATTGGACCATTCTGGTTCTTATCCTTGCTTGGGACACATTGGATCTCATCTTTGGTCTACCCTACTGCTTGGGAAAATTCCATTCCTCTCTTTGAATAATGAGGAATATGAGGGCAATTCTTTGGATTCTAGCATTTCCTTGGCCAATGGGGCAGAAATGCCCGAGATGGGACAACACTATCATAGCTGAAGGTTCATGATTTCTTGATGACTCCAGAATCTAAAATTGATCTTTACTGACAAGCAATGAGGAATGCTTCTCATTCACCATTCCTGACGGCTATCCTAACTTGTAGCATTGGGCTATGATAGACATGGATCGGGCTCTAATTGATAGAGCCAGAGATTAATTTTGAATCAGTCTCCGATTGATAGAGACAAGATTGACTTTGAATTGGTCTCTGATTGATAGAGACAGAGTTGACTTTGAATTGGTCTCTGATTGATAGAGATCAAGATTGATTTTGAATTGATCTCTGATTGATAGAGATCAAGATTGATTTTGAATTGGTCTCTCATTGATAGAGATCAAGATTGATTTTGAATCGGTCTCTGATTGATAGAGATCAAGATTGATTTTGAATTGGTCTCTGATTGATAGAGATCAAGATTGACAGTCATGGACTGGGCTTTAGTTGCTAGAGGCAAGGATTGCTTGAGTTGGGCTCCGATTGATAGAGACCAAGGATGACAATCATGGATTGGACTCTAATTGCTAGAGATGATGAAATGACTGAAATTCTCTTTGATTCCTTTATGAAGTGGAACATGGACCAAAGGTAATGATTGAACAGGCCTAGAGGCTAACTCATGCTCACATTGAGTTCATATGAATGGAACATTTCTTAGTTCCGACATGAATCAGAACTTGAACCAGAGTTGACGGTTGGACAAACCTAGGGGCTGATTAAATTCAAATGAATAGAACTCTTCTTAGTTCCAACATGAATCAGAACTTGAACCACAGTTGATGGTTGGATAAGCCTAGGGGCTGATTGAATTTCAGATGAATGAGACTCTTCTTAATTCCAACATGAGTCTGAACCTGAACCAAAGTTGATGGTTGGACAAGCCTAGGGGCTAAATAAATTCAGAAGAATGGAACTTTTCTTAGTTTTGACATGAACTGGAACCCTAACCAAAGTTGATGGTTGGATAAGCCTAGTGGCTAATTGAATTCAGATGAATGGAATTTTTCCTAGTTCCGACATGAATCAGAACCTAAACAGGAGGTGAAGGGTGAAAAAGCCTAGGGGCCGAATGCCTTCTTCATTTTAGCATGATCTGGGAGTGATGATTGAACCTGCCTAAAGGTTAAACCCTTCTTTAATTATGAGATGAACCAGAAATGGTGGTTGAATCTAGGGCTGAATATTTCTTTGATTTTGAGATGAACTGGATGTGATTGAATTTGCCCAGGGGCTGAATCTTTCTTTAATTCTGGATGAACCGAAACGATGATTGGACCTGCCTAAGGGCTGAATATTTCTTCAGTTCTGAGATGAACCAGAAATGGTGGTTGGACCTGCCTAGGGGCTGAATATTTTTTTGATTCTGAGATGAACTGGATGTAATTGAATCTGCCTAGGGGCTGAATCTGTCTTTAATTCTAGATGAACCAAAATGATGATTGGACCTGCCTAGGGGCTGAACCTTTCTTCAGTTCTGAGACGAACCAGAAATGGTGGTTGGACCTGCCTAGGGGCTGAATATTTCCTTGATTCTGGATGAACCAAAATGATGATTGGACCTGCCTAGGGGCTGAACCTTTCTTCAGTTCTGAGATGAACCAGAAATGGTGGTTGGACCTGCCTAGGGGCTGAATATTTTTTTGATTCTGAGATGAACTGGATGTAATTGAATCTGCCTAGGGGCTGAATCTTTCCTTAATTCTGGATGAACCAAAATGATGATTGGACCTGCCTAGGGGCTGAATCTTTCCTTCAGTTCTGAGATGAACCAGAAATGGTGATTGGATTTGCCTAGGGGCTAAATCTTTCCTTAATTCAGAGATGAATAAAAAACTATGATTGGATTTGCCTAGGGGCTGAATCTTTTCTTAATTCAAAGGTACATTGAGAACTATGATTGGATTTGCCTAGGGGCTGAATCTTTCCTTAATTCAAAGGTACATTGAGAACTATGATTGGATTTGCCTAGGGGCTGAATCTTTCCTTAATTCAGGGGTGCATTGAGAACCATGATTGGATTTGCCTAGGGGCTGAATCTTTCCTTAATTCAGAGATGAATCGGGAACTATGATTGGATTTGCCTAGGGGCTGAATTTTTCCTTCTTTCTTACAAAATTTGATGTTCAAATAAGATCTAGATTCATGACTTCCATTGATTCATTTAGAAAGATAATATGGATGGATCTCAAGGTGGGAGATCAAGACAATTCCCTAATTATAGGGGCCTCTCACCCTAAAGGGTGGATATAGTTGCAGTTTGATTCTCTTTTCCAAAGGCATTGAAATCCAATGGAGGGATATTGAGATTCTAGACATCGAGGGGAGTGGAAGAAGTTACATGCACAATCAAGGATGACTCAACCAAACAAGAGTTAGATCCCTCATAAGGGCGATTGGGTAAACATTATCCAAGTCAATTTAATTGAATTTGATTAAGCCATGTGTTCAGTCTTGGGACCTCATGATTCCGAAATGGATAATCAGTGGTACCAAGGTCTGGCCAATTGGATTACCGAATTGGATAAAATTTAAATGGATATATTAATCCGTCGTCCTTATTAGGGATGGTTAGCAAAAGCGGTTCATAGATGAACAAACTAGTAAATTTCTTCTTGACCATGGTATCTATGTCTTGACAGGGATTTTCTGTTCATTTTTTGAAATCGACGTGTTAACAATGAGAGATTCGAAACATCGAGCTTACTTAATGGAGGGTGTATAGTGACCGTCTACTACGATGTAGAACAGGTGTATACATACCTCATACTCCCAATGGGTGAGAGTTCAAGATGCTCATCGTGTAGATTCTAACATGTTGACCAATCGAGGACAAAAACGGGCAGAACTTCGACGTCTTGAACATGGATGTCATGGTTAAACCGATTTTACCGAGTCGGTTCAGGGATGAACCAAAAAATAACAAACATTGGGCTACAATCTGGGTTAGGACAGAAAAGGCCACCTTGACAAAGATGGGGTAACCTATCACCGAATGCTCGATGAATAATGGGCCCCCAATCCCTTTATATACTATGTTGCAAGGATCCAAGCGACGTGGAGTAGCATACCGCATTCTCAGGCGGACCCAAGAAACGCTCGTTAGAGGCTGCTCGCCGGTCGTGGTCTCACAAAGTACAGGCCAAGGCTGTGTGTTTCGCCTAGCGGGCTGCCCCATATGCATGGGACCCGGTTCGGCTACTCGCACGAATGTGTGACTGAACCCATTCCCCCCAAAGCAATAATATACAAGCATAAATATAGTATCCTGAAATCTAGCATCCAATTCACACAAGGAAAGTTCTCATTTAGGAGTTTGACATTTATATCCCCAGTGAAGTCGCCACTGTGAGGACAAAGATAGAAATCTTTAGAAGTCGCCACCTAGATTTAGGTCTAGGACCTTAGAAATGTGAAATCTCACCCCAAGGTAAGACTTCGATTGACTCATGACCCTTAGATTGGAATTCTGGTCCATCAGAGATTGGGTAAGCGTCAGGTTACGGTTATGGGAAGGGGTTAGGCACCCAAACCGCCCGATCGAAATCGGTCTCCTATACCTTTCCTATGCTAGACTCTATTTGCTAAGCCAAACCAAACCAAGGGGTTTGATATCATTGAACCGAATCTGTATCCATCAGATTGCCTACGTATCACGGAATTATTCCGAAAATCAGGTTCACCATCGTAGTTCAGGTGTGATTAAAGTTTATGGATGTGATTTATGCTTGTGCATGATTAAGTTCATTGTTCAAGTTGAAATTTATGCTTGAATGGTTGAGAAATCCTATGGGTTAGGATCTGGATAGTCCATGTGGACTGATAGATAGTCCTAGTGGATCTAAGAATAACCCTATTTGGGTTGAAATATGGATAATATCCTAATGGATCTATGGATAGTCCAAGTGGACTAAGGTGTGGATAACCCTATTTAGGTTAAAATATGGGGGATGTCCTAGTGGATCTATGGATAGTCTGAGTGGACTAAAGTATGGGTAAATATCCTAGTGGATCTATGGATAGTCCGAGTGGACTAAGCTGTGGATAAATATCCTAGTGGATTTATGGATAGTCCGAGTGGACTAAGCTGTGGATCCGAATTTGGGTTTCTCCCAAATAGCCTACGTATCCTAGGGTTTGCCCTAGGAATCAGAATCCGCGTAGTTCGGGATGGATAACCTGTTCTAGGTTAATGATTGAGAACCTATTCTAGGTTTAGGTTTAGAACCTATTCTAGGTTTAGGGTTTGCCGAGGGCAAATCGTCCTAAATTACCCTTTTCATTCTGAATTCTAATTTTGGAAGGTTTGGCAAGGCATTCTCTTTCTTCATTAAGATTTTTTATCATTCCCATTATGCCCTTCCCAAGAATGTGGGTGCCTAAATGCACGTCCCCACACCTATGTTGTCTTCTAGAGGTGTGCATATATGGCAGTTTGACTAGGGTGTTGCATAAAATAAGTTATTGCCAAAAAATAGAATATTCTATCTAGACATGGCACATAAAACATATATGGCAAGAAATTCACATATAGTAATATTGTTTAAAGATCTTTCAAATGTGGCATGTATTGCAAATAAGGCAAGAGCCTAATATAGTAAGATCTAGTATGCTATCTTCTAAGCATGGCAAGATCCTCATTGCTATTTCTTTCATATTTAGGGTTTTCTACCCTAATTATAATTTTATTTTCATTTTTTAGGATTTTCTACACTAGTTGCTACTTTCTTTCCATTTTAGGGTTTTCTACCCTAATTGTAATTTTATTTCCATTTTTTAGGGTTTTCTACCCTAATTGCTATTTTCTTTCCATTTTTTAGGACTTTCTACCCTAATTGTTATTTTCTTTCCATTTTAGGGTTTTCTACCCTAATTATTTTCTTTCCATTTTTAGGGTTTTCTACCCTAATTATTTTCTTTCCATTTTTAGGGTTTTCTACCCTAATTGTTATTTTCTTTCTATTTTTTAGGATTTTCTACCCTAATTGTTATTTTCTTTCCATTTTAGGGTTTTCTACCCTAATTGCTATTTTCTTTCCATCTTAGGGTTTTCTACCCTAAATGTTACTTTCTTTCCATTTTAGGGTTTTATACCCTAATTATTATTTTCTTTCCATCTTAAGGTTTTCTACCCTAAATGTTATTTTCTTTCCATTTTTCTAGGGTTTTCTACCCTAATTGTGACAATAAGCATTTAATATAGCATGTGAGCAAGTGTAGCAGACAAATATGGCAATAAACATGTGTATCATTCCAATCATGGCAATGTGATTATTTCAATTATGGCAATGTGATCATTCCAATTATGGCAGTGTATGCATACGAGCATCCGAACATAGCATAGCATCAAATATGGCATGTGAGAAACAACCAAAGCATATGAGAATCAATCAAAACATGATGGAACACGCAGCAAGATGACAGCTTTGTCAGGCTGGACCAAAATGGGCACATAGGGCACTGTACTTACTCAAAAAATTCTTAAAATATATCCCTGGAAAGAAGACTCAGAGGCCAACATTTTGTCTCAAGGAAGCTATTCTTAAAAGAGACCATAGGCAGGTCAAAAACATTCCCCAAGTACAGGCAAATACACTGGTCAGGTCTGTTCCAGATTTTTGACCAGTTGCACCATAAATTCCAAATAAAATCTTATTCTTAATGAAAATTAAATACAGACATATGTCTATGTAGATAACTATCTGATCTAAAATTTCATTAAGAAAAAAAAGTTAAAACAGTATATTTTCTTTGTGAAAAATGACTCTTTTCAATCATGCAAATCAGCACATCATGACAGATCTGAAATCAAAGCTTTATGCACTTAAAAATTGATATCAATTCAACAAAAAATGGAAAAAATATGAAACCAGTGCCATTTTTTAGAAGACTTTCATGTCTAAAAAGTTCATGTTAAGTGGAATTTCTGATTATGGCCATAAAGTCTTTGTCTAGAGACTTTCCGATGGAGGATTGCATTACATCCGAGAAAAATAGCAATGTCAAAGACAAATTGTTTGATATATTTCCCCAATTCCAAATGGAACGAAATTTTTAGGGTAGTCTTCTATCATATCAGAGAGACTCCCATAAAATTTTGGGCTTCAAAATCTTAGAAAAAATACATATGATGTATGTCCTAAGTTTGAACCCTAAATCTGGAATTTTCAGATTAGAAAATCACTTTATGAAATTTACAAAAAACATCAAACATCATTGTATATCAATCAAAAATTCATCATTGAATAGCTTAGACAAATTATCATTCATGAAAAATGTTAGACATAGGCATCCTAACATTAACAAGCATGTAATAGAGCATTCATGATTGAGATTTCATGAAAATTAGCCTTTTTCAAGCAAAATTGGCATTCGGGCATTATAACGACCTCTAAATTTGTTTAGAGTACTAACCTTGGGCTCAAATCGAGCGAAACCGTTGATGAAGGGTGATTGGGGGTTGTATCAATCCCCTTTAAATGTGAATCCTCCCTTTCCTCTCTTCTGCTTCTTTCTCTCTTCTCTTTCTCTCTCTCTTTCACGTTTTCCTCTCTCTCTGCTCTCCTTTCTCTCTCTCCCCACGTTTTCCTCTCTTTCTGCTCTGGAAAAAAGGATCCTCCTCTTGCCTATTTATAATTTTTCACTCATTTTCTAGAAGATCCTTTTTTCTAAAAAATATTTTTTTTTTCCTTTTTCTTTCTTTCCTTTTTTCTTTCTTTCTTTCTCCTCTCTCTCTCTTTCACGTTTTCTTTCTAGAAAACGTGAAGGGGAATATTTTTCCCCCCTTTTTTTTTTTTTTTTTATTCCTCTCTCTTTCCTTTTTTCTTCTCAAGATCTTTTGGATTATCTCAAAACCCTAAATCCCCTTCTCTTTCACGTTTTCTCTCTCCCTTCTTTCCTTTTCTTCTCAAAATCTTTTTGGATTATCTCAAAACCCTAAATCCCCTTCTCTTCCACGTTTTTTCTCTCCCCTCTTTCCTTTTTTTCCTCAAAAATCTTTTGGATTATCTCAAAACCCTAAATCCCCTTCTCTTTCACGTTTTCTCTCTCCCCTCTTTCCTTTTTCTTCTCAAAATCTTTTTGGATTATCTCAAAACCCTAAATCCCCTTCTCTTCCACGTTTTTTCTTTCCCCTCTTTCCTTTTTTTTTCTCAAAAATCTTTTGGATTATCTCCAAAACCAAAATCCCCCTTCACTTTCACGTTTCTCTCTCCCCTCTTTCCTTTTTCTTCTCAAAATCTTTTGGATTATCAATTACATACAATAATATATATTATATACATATATACACATATATTTAATAACATACATACATATACATACATATACATACATATATATATATATATATATATATATATATATATATATATATATATATATATATAATATATATATATATAATATATATATATATATATAATATATATAATATATATAATATATATAATATATATAATATATATAATATAAATATCGTGCACATAGATGAACTGATTCGAAATGGGTTGAGACTGACTTAGGTTGACAACTGATATGGGTTGAGCTAGGTTGGACCAAAACTGGTTTGAACTGAGTTGACTTGGACTGATTGGAATTAACTGGGTTTCTTCACCTTGAAATTTCACGGGTCATTCCCGCTGTTATCCCGTATGGAATTTTTTGATGGCCTCTATTCCAAATTTTTTGCGTTCATTTTGTAGAACATTAAAAATGAGGAATATAGGAACTTGAATCACCTCATTTGGAAGTAAAATGGTCAACTTATGAATTTTTGAAGTTTAAGCGGACCAATTATCGATAATTTGGTCGACCATTCCGCATGAGATCCTTCGAGGCTTTTACCGAAAATATTTTACGTCCACTTTGTAGAGCACTAAAAATGGAACATAATGAGACTGAAATCGCCTGAATCCGAGGTAGAACGGGAAAGATATGAAGCTTTGAAGTTTTGCCGATCATTTTGCATGCAAGTTTGCATGGGACCCACTGGTGACTTCTACCCGGGATTTTTTTACGTCCACTTTGTAGAACATCATGAATGAAGAATAATGGTCTTGGAACCATCTGAATCCGATGTCGGATGATCAAGATATGATGATTTGAAATTCAAACAATCTAACTTACGATAATTTGCATGAAAGCCCCTGGGATTATTTATGACAATTTCAGAAACCTCCCTTATATGTATCATCCGACTAAAATGGTCGTATCTTCCTCATTTGATACCGGAATTGAGCAATTCTGGTATCGTTTCGAAGATAATTCCATGACCTATGCATCTATGCAGATAATAGCCCATGACCCTACTGTGGGGATCAGTGGAGAATTACAAATCTTTGGGTTAAAGGTCAGAAACCTGCCATATTGGTTCACTTATGCCGAGGGTGGCAAAAATGGGGTGCTTACAGTTCCATAAAAGACGTAAGGGCATTGGTTAATCTAAACGTTATAATCGAGAACTCATAATGTCCAATCTCGATTCTAAAGCTATCTTCGAGATATTTCTGTCCAAAATCCTTCCGTTGATGATATCTTGATCGAAGATCAATCTTAGGAAATACCTTTGCTCCTTGCAACTATTTAAACAAGTCATCGATCTGAGGTAGTAGATATCGATTCTTGTTCGTGAGCTTGTTAAATTCTTGATAGTTTATACGCAGACAACACTACCATCCTTCTTCTTCACGAATTGCATTGGCGCTTCTCATGATGCAATACTTAGCCGATTAGAACACTTGTCTAATAACTGTTGTAGTTGCGTCTCAATCCCTTTAACTCCATAGAAGCTACTCTACAGGTGCCTTTGACACGAGTATCGTCCTTGGTAACAAGTCGATGACGAACTCGGTCGCACGATCAGGTGATAACCCGATAAGTCTCCTGAAAACACATCAGGGAATTTATGCATCACATTAATATCTGTCATCTGTGGTGCTTCTTTGGTAACGTATACCACAGATACCATATATCCAACTCATTTATCTTCAAAGCATCTCTTTGCCTTTAGCATAGAGAGGATCAGCTTTCACTTCCTAGGCAACATACTCCCAATGATACTAAATCATATGCCGTTTTTATTCTTGAATGATAACCTCTTCTATGCACATAATCACTTGTAGAGTGTTAAGACAACCAGTCTATTTCCAAGATGACGTCAAAGTCTGCCATCTCAAGTTTATTTAGGTTGCGTCCAAATTTCATCCATCCATACGATTTGGACATTGTTCCAATACAACATCTAGTCCAAAAAGGGCTTAAACTAGCAAAATCTGGTGAAATGGTCTAAGGAGCTTGTCTAGTTCCTTTATCTCTTATGATTTCTCGAAGACTATCGTCAAAATCTCATATTGCACTTATTAGCTTGTATTTCTTTTATCCTTGCTGTTCTACCTTGCTCTCTCTTCCATATACCTCGAAAATATCTTGTGATTGTTACCTCATATCCCAAGTCTATCTATAAGCATTAGGGTATATGCTTATAAATTCATTAATTCAGCCAAACTATTTTGGTCTTTACTTAATCATATCCCTCAACATTGGGCATAACTAAATTATCATTGTATTAAATCGAGTACTACTTATGCCCTGACTTTATCCATGTATCCACTCTTAAATTTGCCTTTAGGAATCTTCTACCTTGTCAAAATTCATACCGATATAACCATCATTAACTCTACTTGAGTGCTATCTATTTCTTTACTGGCTACTCTTAATAGTTCCCACATTTTCTCATGCACTCCTTTACAGACATGATTCATATCCATCCATTTAGCAATCTCAAAACAAATTCTCCATCACTTCATCTGAGTTCCATTGGCTATAGCATTTAATCTGAATCCAATCATCTTTCTTTCAATAATTCCATTATCACTAAACATTTCTATCATCAAAGGTCAGGGAGTGTATGAATCAAAATATTCCTCCAAAAGCAATTCACTTCCTTCTTTCAAATTTAGTATAACGGCAAACACTTGCTTTATCTAGTGAACCTAGGTTTTAAGAATCAGGAGTAAATCTATGGTAATCCAACCGGCATCAAAAGATCATTAAATTGTACGGTGGTCCAAATACATGCAATAGAGGTTTTACAATTCTTAACCTCATGGTTACAGGTTCTATCGAGTATATATAATGCCATTGGTCAAGGCAATATAGGAATAAATCTGGAGAAGATTTCATACATCTGTATATCAGGTATAAATCTGGAGAAAATTTTCGTACATTAATAAATCAGGTATAAATCAGAAGATGTACGCTCAACATGAATATTTAACTATTTATTCAGTGCATATCTTTGTTCATGCTATCGATCATGAGAATGGTTCAGATTAGTTTAATCAGGACTAATACTAAAGAAACAATATCTATAACTCCGATTGACAGGTTAAATCAAGAAGGTATCCTATCAAGACATGAGAATTTAAAATCTGGTGTGTGCATCCTCTATAATCATAAGAGTGAATCAATAATGCACCGTATCCTATATAATCATATCCACTTACATGACCATTATCCTCTTATCTCTGTTTGGATTTAGCCCGAGATCTTTTCCTTTATCTCTACAGGGGTTTTGGCATTACTAGCCATTTTCCTTCTTCCTCTGTCTTACATCGAGTTTCACATCTTGTGAGTACCAACTTGGTATTTTAATTTTCTGCTATACAGATGCTCCCTTCTTGCTACTGTACTATATCCTTGTATACTTGGATAACTACCCAACTTATAGATAATACCCTATATGGTTTGTTTATTAGGATAATTTTGGTCTTCTCTTTCTGTGTGAGTGTATATATATGGTTCCACCTTTTATATGCACATTATCGTCTTGTTTAATTTCTGTCTCAACCAACACAGGTGCTTATGGTTTGTTTGTATTAAAGCTTTTAATTTATCCTAACTCAGTTCATGGACTCCAGTGGAAGTATTCAGGTTTAATGGGTAAGGCCTACGAGATGCTCTGATACCAAGTTGTCACACCCCAATTCTGGACTAACCAGAACGGTGTGATGAACCGTCAATAAACCAACGGTTCAACCAGGATCTCAAAATAGGCTATCCCACATACGATAAACCAAAACACATTCCACATTAATCAGAGGTAATAAAGTAAATAGCGAAAGTCTTACAGATAATGAACTGAGGTCTAAACATGATAAATAATTAATATTCCATTTATTTCCAAGTAACCAAAACATAACTTAATACTTATTACAATATCCAAATATGAAAACTAAACACTAAACGTATCCATCGCTGAAACGCTCGCTTAACGAACCGTGTTCGTCCTCCACAGCTTTCTCATTCGTAGCCTCCATCCGTTCGTATGTTGGCATGTAGACATAGTCTTCGATCATAGTACCTGCAATATCATAAACTAAAAAGATTTGCGCGCGCGAGGGTCAGCTCCACAACTTGGGCTCAGTGAGTAGCCAAAATAATGCAACAATACATATGCATGCAAAAAAATCAATTTATATCTTTGGTCTTGGTTTATAGTTTGCAATGTGCAATAGAAAGGTTGGGTGGTCAAAGGTTAACGTTTATTGACATCGCCTCTATACACAGGGTGTGGAAGCCCGCCCGAAGGTTAACGTTTATCGTCGTCCCCATCCACCCTACCATAACATTATACAACAAAGGTTAATGTTTATTGCTATATAATGCTATACCAACACGTAAGCCCCTGTTAGCGAGGGCTTGCAAACTGGGCTCGCTGCTAACCAATCCTAATGCCAAACAGTGTATCCAAGGCCTCACCCCAGCATCCCTCAGAACATCCATAGAGATAGAGCTAAAGCCCCCCGGTAGAGTCAGAGACTACAAGGACCGAGACCACCTCCTTGATACTCTACGACATAATAGTTCTGCTAAGGTAAAAGCGATACGACGATGTCAATGCACAAGACTTGAGTTAGAGATAGAGCTAAAGTGCTGAGACCCGCCAAAGGTTAACGTTTATTGACGTTCTCATCACACCTCCCCTGATACTCGCTCGCATCAAGCACATCAACCACACACATACAAGCACATGCCTATTCCTATCATCATCATCATCATCATGTTATAAACAATAAAGTAAATATGCATGAACAAGTAATAGAAATATTGGATGGCATCTTTGTATGCACATTACAAACATATTCGCATAGAATCAGACATGGCATAGGACTCAAGAAATAGAAAACAGTTTATTATTAACCAATTTAGTTTGGGGTTAAGGTTCCTCACCTTAGCTTGCTAAAAGATACTTTTCCAAGCTTTAGAATCACCGTTATAACGTAATTATATTGCTAGCAAACCTAACCAAGTCGATAGAATTTAATTAGAATTAATTCGGAATTTAAAACCATTCTGTCTGAGGGTCGGAGGTAGGGTCGGAGTCCTGATCGACCCTAGGTGCGACCCTCCCCCTAATCTGAACTTCCCGAACACTGAGGGTCGATGCTAGGGTCGGATCTGCCATCGACCCTTGGTGCGACCCTCCATGGTTTGAGTCGAAAATATCAGATTTTGTCCATTCTTCCATGTTTGGGTCATATGGCTTACTTCCACAATCCATTCTATACATGTTCTATGGTTTAGAACTATACTTTATTCACCTACATGGTTTTAATGATCTCCTCCATGGTTTTCCATGAAACGAAACCATGGATGGATGATTTGGGTTTCTTCTAAGTCATATCATCTTCATAAACGATTCTAAAGTCTTAAATAAATCATGGGGAATGTACCCATACCTTAGTTTTGCTGAGATTCAGAGTTCCTCTGAATTTCCTCTTCTTCTTTAGCCTTTTCTTCAAGTCTTCCTTCTCTTCTCTTTCTCTCAATCCAATTAGGGTTGTAAAAGGGATTGAAAGAGGCTAAGGGACGTCCTATTTATAGAGTAAAACCTCCCAAAATAAGTCCCATTAAGTTTAGGAAAGGTTCCAATCGAAATTAGAAAGGTTTCCAAATTTTCGGTTCGTGCTGTTTTTTTCCCGAATACCGAGGGTCGATGGTGAGGGTCGATGGGAGGGTCGGACAACTCATAGACCCTGCGACCCATGGTTGAGGGTCGATGGTGAGGGTCGATGGGAGGGTCGGACCTGTCTGTTAAAACCTGCGACCCTACCCTTATTTTGACTGTTTTTGGGTAAATTTTCATATTGGGTCTTGGGTTTTTTCACACCCTTGGTCCACTTGGCTCGACCATGATATGTGGACGGGTCCCGACACGAAATGTAAGGTTAGGCCGGGTTCGTGGTGTGCGGGTCTTACAACTTTACTATTTATGGAGACTCTTTTGATACATGCTTGGATAACCTTACACTTGTTCTTAAGAGGTGCATAGAAACTAACCTTGTTTTGAATTATGAGAAGTGTCATTTTATGGTAACACAAGGAGCAGTTTTAGGTCATGTGATATCTTTTAGAGGTATTGAAGTTGACAAAGCAAAGACAGATCTTGTTCAATCTTTACCTTACCCCACAACTGTGCGGGAAGTGCGTTCCTTTCTTGGACATGCAGGCTTTTATCAGCGCTTCATCAAGGATTTCTCAAAAATTTCATTACCCTTATGTAAGCTCTTACAAAAGGAAGTGGTGTTTGACTTTAATGATGAGTGCAAAAAAGCTTTTGACAAGCTCAAAGAATTGCTAACAACAGCCCCAGTGATTCAATTAGCGAACTGAAAACTCCCATTTGAGATCGTGTGTGATGCTAGCAATTATGCTATTGGGACTATTTTGGGCCAACGTGTGAGGAAAGTTGCTCATGCTATCTATTATGCCTCACGGACATTAACTGAAGCACAATGTAACTACTCCATAACGGAGAAAGAGCTATTGGCTATAGTTTTTGCTTTAGACAAATTTAGATCTTATTTATTGGGAACTAAAGTTATTGTCTATTCCGATTATGCAGCTCTTAGGCAATTGCTGGCGAAAAAGGAATCTAAGCCAGGATTGATCAGATGGATCCTTCTTCTTCAAGAATTTAATTTGGAGATTAAGGAGAAGAAGGGAGCTGGGAATTTAGTTGCAGACCATCTTAGTCGGGTGGTTAAGGAGGGTGATGCGATACCATTACAAGATTTCTTTCCAGATGAACAACTACTTAAGGTGACAAATGTAGTGCCCTGGTGTAAGCACCCCATTTTTGCCATCCCCAGCCAAACAGAACTTTATTGGTGTATAGGCAGTAAGAGAGTGGAGGGGGATGAAAATTTAAAAAGTACAGGGGAGGCGAGTGAAACTCTCTCAAACCAACAGTCGATCAATTCCTCTGTGCTCTCTATGGTGTTCTGGGTTGAGCCAGAGTGTCCCCAATGTACAAGAGTCTTGGTGGGCATATTTAGAGGGTTACGGGTCAATTTAAGGTTTGGATGATAAGCAGTGATTTCAAGGCTGATTTTGGCGGGCCCTACAGCATGGTCATGAAAATACCTTCGAAATGATACCAGAATCACTCAATTCCGATATCAAACGAAGAAGATGTCGCGATTTTAGTCGGATTGAAATTGGCTTATTAAATCCAAGGGATTTTCTGTAAATTATCATAAATTAAGGATTTATTGGGCAAATTATCATGATTAATATCGATCGGACTTCATTCGACCATATCTTGATCGTTCGACATCCAAATCCGACAATTCAAGCGCCACTGTGCTCTATTGTCTGTCCTCTTCAAAAAGGACGTAAAGAATTTTGGGCAGAAGCCGCCAGCGGGTCCCATGCAAAGTTGATGGTAGGATTATCATCAAAACTCCAATTCTTCATATCTTGATCATCCGAAGTCCGAATCAGGCTATTCAAGCGCCAGTGTGCTCCATTGCCAGTCCTCTTCAAAATGAATGGGAAGAATTTTGGGCAGAAGCCGCCAACGGGTCCCATGCAAAGATGCCGGTAGGATTATCGTCAAAACTCTAATTCTTCATATTTTGATCAACTGACGTCCGAATCAGGTAATTCAAGTGTCAGTGTGCTCCATTATCCATCCTTTTCGAAGTGGATGTGGAAAATCTAAGACAAAAGCCGTCAAAAATTTTCATATGGAATTGCAAGCTGAGAAGATCCATAATAGAGAGAGAAATCAATCCAGTCCATTCTTACTCACCCCAACCCAGCTCAAGCCCAATTTAGTCCAACCCCGTCGAACTCAACCAGTCCAGCCTAACCCAACCCAAACCGACCCAGATCGAGTCAGGTCGGCCCATGTGTATACACTTTACGTATATTTTATATACTATATACATTTATATATTATATAATATATGTTTTATATATGTTATATTATATATATTTTTATATATTATATTATTATATAACGTATGTATAAAGAGAGAGAATGGGAAGAGAGAGGAAACCGAGTATATATATATATATATATATAGGTTCGGTTAAGAAGAGAGAGAGGGGAAGAGAGAGAGAGAGAGGAGAGAGAGAGGAAGAGAGAGAGAGAATGGGAAGAGAGAAGAAGGAGAAAGCCAATATATATATATATATATATATGTATATATATATGTTCGGTGAAGAGAGAATGGGAAGAGAGAGAGAGAGAGGAAGAGAGAGAGAGAATGGGAAGAGAGAAGAAGGAGAAAGCCGAAATATATATATATATATATATATGTTCGATCAAGAAGAGAAAGAAAAAAAGAGAGAGAGAGGGAGAGAGAGAGAGGCAGAAAGAGAGAGAGAGGAAGAGAGAGAAGAAGAGGAAGAGGGGGAAAGGTGGAGGTGTCACACCCCAATTCCACACTGTTCAGAATGGTGTGATGAACCGCCAAATAACCAACGGTTCAACCAGGATCTCTAATAGGCTATCCCCGCGTTATCTAAACTTTACACGCATCCACAATCATAATCAGAGTAATACACAATAGCGGAAATTTATAAATAATATGAACTGAGAACTAGAATGATACCCATAAATAATATCAAATTATTCTGTGTTTAACTAAGACATAAATATTTAAATACCAAATACATGTCCTATAAATCCAATGAAGAAACCTACAAAAAAATATCTAATCGAATACACACGAGTTGCACTCGCAAGAGGAGTCGTGTGTATCGTCTTCAGCTCCAACTTCCATAGCTGCTACAGTTCCGTACGCCGATGCGTTCATATAATCTTCGACTGTATAACCTGCATCATCAACTAAATATTCGACGTCAAGGGGTGAGCACACAACACGGCTCAGTGAGTAGCCAAAACAATGCAACAATACATATGCATGCAAAAAGTCAATTCATATCTTTGGTCTTGGTTTATAGTTTGCAATGTGCAATAGAAAGGTTGGGTGATCAAAGGTTAACGGTTATTGATACCGCCTCTATACACAGGGTGTGGAAGCCCGCCCGAAGGTTAACGGTTATCGTCGTCCCCATCCACCCTACCATAACATTATACAACAAAGGTTAACGGTTATTGCTATATAATGCTATACCAACACGTAAGCCCCTGTTAGCGAGGGCTTGCAAACTGGGCTCGCTACTAACCAATCCTAATGCCAAACAAGTGTATCCAAGGCCTCACCCCAAAGATCCCTCGGAACATCCATAGAGATAGAGCTAAGGCCCCCCGGTAGAGTCGAGACTACAAGGACCGAGACCACCTCCCCCGATACTCTACGACATAATAGTTCCGCTAAGGTAATGGTGATACGACGATGCCAATGCACAAGACTTGAGTTAGAGATAGAGCTAAAGTCTGAGACCCGCCAAAGGTTAACGTTTATTGACGTTCTCATCACACCTCCCCGATACTCGCCGCATCAAGCACATCAACCACACACATACAAGCACATGCCTATTCCTATCATCATCATCATCATCATGTTATAAACAATAAAGTAAATATGCATGAACAAGTAATAGAAATATTGGATGGCATGCTGTATGCACATTACAAACATATTCGCATAGAATCAAACATGGCATAGGACTCAAGAAATAGAAAACAGTTTATTATTAACTAATTTAGTTTGGGGTTAAGGTTCCTCACCTTGGCTTGCTAAAAGATATTTTTCCAAGCTTTAGAATCACCTTTATAATGTTATTATATTGCTAGCAAACCTAACAAAGTCGATAGAATTTAATTAGAATTAATTCAGAATTTAAAAACCATTCTGTCAACTGAGGGTCGATGCTAGGGTCGATGCTAGGGTCGATGGGTCTATCGACCCTCCCTCCATTCTGAACTTCCCGAATGCTGAGGGTCGATGGTCAGAAACACCTAGGGTCGGATGGTCTATCGACCCTCGGTGCGACCCTTGGTGCACTCTGGTCCAATTTCCACTTTTAAATCCATTCTTCGTGTTTGGGATCCTATGGCTTGATTCCTACATTCATTCAACAGTCCTTCCATGGTCTAGAACCATGTATAAACCATCTAAATAGTTTTCGTGCATTCTCCTATGATTTTCCATGAAAGCCTAACCATGGATGGATGGTTTGGGTTTCTCCGAAATCCTACACTCAACCATATCTAACCTAAGGTCTGTAGAAACTCATGGAATTAGTATCCATACCTGAGAAGATTACTTTTCTCTGCAATTTCTTCCCCTTTTTGCTAAGCCTTCTTCCTAGCCTCCTTTCTTCCTCTTTTCCTTCTTCTCTCTTTCTCTCAATTCAATTAGGGTTGTGAAAGGAGTGAAAGTGGTTTAGGAACGTCCTTTAAATAGGCTAGGAATGTCCTATAATAATCCCATTGAGATTTGGAAAGAATCCCAATCGAAAATTAGGAAATTTCCTAATTTCAGTTTTCGTCAGAAACCGAGGGTCGATGGGAGGGTCGATGATCCCGTCGACCCTAGGGTCTTAAGCTGTCCAACCCTCCCTTCAAAACTGAGGGTCTGACTTTCTATTTTGGGAGGTCCGACCCTGCTTCACTGGGTGTGCGACCCTCCCCTAGAATTAAGTGTTTTTGGGTCAATTTCATACCTGGGATCTCGATCTCCTTCATGCCCTTGGTCCATTTGACTCGACCATGATGGGTAAACCTGGTTTAAGATGGTAAGACCGGGTTAAATTGACACGGGTCTTACAGGAGGTGCCTTGAATCCTCAAACCACCTCCTTCTTGAGCCATCCCACCACCATGACACCTCCTCCTTGAACCCTTTTCCCCCTCCTTCTTGAGCCCCACCATGACAACTCATTCTTGAACCACCATGACACCTCCTTCTTGAGCCCTACCATGACAACTCCTTCTTGAACCACCATGACACCTCCTTCTTGAGCCCAACCATGACAACTCCTTCTTGACCCCTCACCACCATGACACCTCCTTCTTGAACCTCCATGCCCCTAAATCCCTCCACCTCTTGAGCCATAAATCCCTCCACTTCTTGAATCTCCATGCCCTTAAATCCCTCAACCTCCATGCCCTTAAATCCCTCAACCTCCGTGCCCCTAAATCCCTTCCACATCTTGAGTCATAACCCATCACCTCATCTTCTTGAGTCTTCCACTTTAGCCATCCCCCAAAACCTATAATTAGTCCCTTAGCTACCCTAAACCACCTCCATTTGACACCTACCAACTCCCTCAAGCCACCTCCTTCTTGAGCCCAACACCTTTCCCATCCCATGACCTCACTTCCTTGAACGCAACTCCATCATACATCATCTTCTTGAGCCATGCTCAAGCAATCAAGGGCCATATATAAAAGGAGCACCCATCTAACCACTTGAAAAAAAAGGAAAGAAAGGAAAAAGAAAAGATGGAGAAAGGCTAGAAAAAAAGAGAGAGGAGAATAGAAGTGAGTTAGAGAAAAAAGAAAGAGAGAGAGAAGAGATATTGGGATCAAGAGGGGAGATTGAGGAAAAGAGAAAAAAAGGAAAGGAGAAAAGGAGGAAAGAAGAAGGGAAAGCTTGCCATCGATCATCACCAACCATCATCAAATATGGTTTCTTCAGTCTCATTTTTCCCCCTCCGAATGAGACTTTGTCCTAATGGTTTCGCCAGCCAGCTTAAAAATGGATAGCGCAAACGTCCTATCACGTAAGGCGCTACGACAAACAACCTGACGCGCTGCGGCCCCCTTCCTTGGGGCCCCCCGCTTGGTGGGTCACTTAGCTACACTTCCTTGAACTGGCTAAAGCTGCACCAAGCGTCCTTCATTTGAAAACGAAAGGGACGAAGCGACAGACAGATGCTTTACCTGCTGTTGGTTCAAAGGCTAGTCTGCAAGTTCAAAAGGGCTAGGAACGGATAGGGTGGGCTTAATAGCGCCTGTCTTGTCTTTTGTCAATCATTTCTGCTTTAGCCTTATTGCGAAGCAAGGAATGGTGCTAGTCTGAAGGCTAACAGCTAAATATAGAGCTTGATGTCATATCTTAAATAGAAGGTCAAAAGAGAGACAATTCTCGTATATGATCGAACTTCCACGAGTTTGAGTTCGGTCATACACCATTCCTGCACTTCACTGACCTTCTCCAGCAAGCGTATAAAAAAGCAAGGAAGGAGAGTGTCACATGCCAACGTTAGACTTGAAAAAGTACGCCACAGCAGATCTTTAAGTGACTAATTGGCTCAACTCAATAAAGCCTTGTATATATGTAAGGCCGGCTCGGGTTTATGTGTTTGAACTGACTACGACCAAAGTCGTGTCTACTTCAACCAAAAAAAGGGCGACCCCTTATTCAAGACAAGGTTGGTACCTCAAACTTTATTTTGATAGCTTTCATGAAGCTCAAATAATAAAAAATTATCTAAATATGCCTATTTCGATAATCATGATCTTCAAATACTATATGGCATGTGTGTCAATACCATGATGTTCATGTTTGATATGATTTATTTTTGGCCATCAATCTTGGGCAATTTAAACCTAGCCCATTGATTATAAATTTTGATGTGATGAAATATGGGCCATTGGATGTTAATTTGGACTGTCGGATCGACATCATGAGTGATTTAAATGATCTAAAACATTAGATTATCATTTCAAATGATTTCAACCGTTAGATCTTCACCGTGAGTGATTTTGAATGATTTCAACCGTTGGATCTTTATTGTAAGTGATCTTGAATTTATTTCAAAGTTGGATCTTCATTGTGGGATTTTTGAATGATTTCAACCATTGGATCTTTATTGTGAGTGATCTTGAATTTATTTCAAAGTTGGATCTTCATTGTGGGATTTTTGAGTGATTTCAATCATTGGATCTTCATTGTGAGTAATTTTAATGTGATGAAATATGGGCCATTAGATGTTGATTTGGACCCTTAGATCTTCACTGTGAGCGATTTAAATGATCTAAACCATTATATTATCATTTCAATTGATTTCAACCTTTAGATCTTTACTGTGAGTGATTTTGAATGATTTCAACCGTTGGATCTTTATTGTGAGTGATTTTGAATTATTTCAACATTGGATCCTCATTGTGGGTGTTTTTAAAGGAATCTGAATGGTTGGATTATGATCTTGAATGATTTGAACCGTTGGATTTTCATTGTGAGTGATATTGAGGGATTTGAACCATTATATCTTGATCATGAGTGTTTTTGATGAACCTGAACGGTTAGATTATCATGATGAGTGATCTGAACCGCTAGATTATCTTTTGTGAGATCTAAGCCATAGGTCTTAGCTATTTTGATGAGATATGAGTCATTAATCATGATTATAACTTGATGTGAGATCTGAGCCGTTGATCTTGGCTGTTTTGATGAAATCTAAGTGTCGATCATGATCATCATTTGAAGAGATATAACCATTAGATTGAAGATCAGATATTGTTGACATTGTTATATCCATGCATCTATCATGTTCATTTGATTACACTGTCATAGTGTGCACTACCATGCTTAGGATGCTTACACTGCTAGCTTTGTGCATACTACCATGTTTGATCTGTTTTTGATCTGTTGTTGTATGCTATGCTTGAATGATGTTTATGTCGGTAAGAACTTACTTTTTGCTACATCCTAGTCGAACGGCCATGCATGTACACTGATAGAAGACATTCCTAGGTGTGGGGACGTGCATGTAGGCACCCACATTCATGGGAAGGGTAATAATGGAAAAATGATAAAAGTCTTAATCTAGGATCATGAAGCCTAGCCCAACACAATTCCAAAATCAGGGTTGTAAGTTACAAGGGTAATTTAGGACGATCCCTACCCCTCAGATCATTTCCCCTAGGGTACAGAGACCTAAACAGGTATGATGTGAACCCAACCATAGATCGTCTAGGATCATCATTCGGTCCGGTTCGACCGTCCATATTCTGACCCAAGCGGGTCATCCAAAAATCCATCTTTCGGACTACGCAGATCCTGATTCTCAGGTCAATACCCTGAGATACGTAGGTAGGTTGGGAAAGAGCCCAAATTCGGACCCATACTCCATTCTTGTAAAATCATTCCATATCCTAGTCTCCTTGCTTGGCGAGACTTTATTCCTGTGCTTGTGAGTCTTATCTCAGGATGAGGCTACATTTTAGGTCGTAGACCTTAATCTAGGTGGCGACTCCAAATCATTTATCGTCCATTCAGCGTGGGTGGACATTTGTCCTCATAGTGGCGACTCCACTGGGGATTCCACGTTCAGACTCCTAATTCACTTTCCTTACATTGATTGAATGATATTGGATGCTAGATCTAGGGCTATTATATTTATGATTGTATATATTGTTTTGGGGGTTTTGGGTTCAGTCACACATCGTGCTATTAGCCGACCCGGGTCCTCATGCATATGGGATCGCCCGCTAGGTGAAAAGCACAAACTTGACACGTACGTTGTAAAAGTCTCGACTGTGGAGAGCCTTTGACGTTTATTTCTCGGATCCGCCCGGGGAGGCGTTATACTTCTCTAGGTCGTTTGACATTTTGCAAAATGGTATATCAAAAGGAATCGAGGGGCCCATGATTCACCGTGTAGACGGGAATAGGTCCACTCCTCCTCGTTAAGGTAGCCTTTGCCGGTCCTAACCCAGAGTGAGCCACATGCATGTTATTTTTTGGTTCATCCCTGAACCAACTATGTAAATTCCAATTCAATTACGACATCTATGCCTATGACATCGAAGTTCTGCCCGTTTTAATTTTCGATCTATCAACTTGTTTGGATTCACACTTGAGGATTCAATGTGTCGAACCTTTCATTGTTGATACATCAAGTCTTAAAAATGATCGAAAATCCCTATCATGGTGTAGATATTATGATCGAATGGGAGTTTACCAGTTTGTTCAGTCATAAACAGCTTTTTGCTAACTTATCCCTTATGAAAGTTTAAGGATGAGCATATTCGTTTCAATTTCTTTGTTTTTGATAAACCAAGTGGTTGGACCTTGTCACCCCAATGACCCGTTTTGGGTCAGGAGGCTCAAACCCGATCACGTGGTCATTCAAAGCAACTAAATTGGTGCAGATAATGTTTGTTTAAGGGGTTTCATAAGAGAGCTAACATTTGTATGGTCGAGTCAGCTCTGTTTGTGCATGTTAATTCTTTTCCGTCCTATCTCCATCCCAAGAGTCTTAACACTTGTCAGCTTTGGCCTTTCCCAGTATCTACTCAGAGGTTAACCTAAACCGTAACCATTTCTACTCTGTAGGTCTAGGATTCCATCATTGTGAAGTTGTCTAGAGTGTTTGCACCTGAACCTATTGGCCCTACCTCGTCCATACCAATTGAAGCAATGGGTGATGAACCAAATCAAGTTCCAAGAGCTACAGATGCTAGAATTGAGAGGATAGTTGATATCATAGAAGTAATGGTTACCATGATTCAGAACCTACAGATGCAATTGCAGGCCCAAGCATTAACCATTGAGAAAATTAATGTAGCACCCCCGCAAGGATTGAGTACTCCTAAGCAACTTGTGCCACAGTGTTTCTCAGAACCTGTATTAGAAGACACAGAGGAGATTGTGTATCAGAAACTATTGGTCATTCAAAGAGCCCCCATAATCCAAAAGCCAAGAGAGGAGGATGGCCTTTCTGGAGATAGACTGAACAGATCAGAGGAATTACTAAAAGCTATGAAGGCATGGGATGATCAGATAATCTACCAAAGAGCTTTTCCTCTTAGAAAATTAAGGAATCAGTCAGTGGCATAGACTGCCAACATTAATGCTAATCCATCGATCTCAAGGAATCTGAACCACACTCCTTCTCCGCAGAGGTTGGAAAATAGAAGACAATTTATAGAATCGGGCATGACCAAAAATAGGGTTCTGAAAGTATTGGTACAGGCTGGAAAATTGAAGGTACTTACACCTCGTCCTCTGCCATATCCACTTCCACTGAAGTTTCAAATGGATCTATTATGCAAATATCACAATCAACATGGTCACCACACTGAAAATTGTAATGCTCTGAGGCATGCTATACAAGACCTGATAGATGCAGGAGAAATTGAGATCCGAGCCATACAGAAATCAATGGCAAATGGTCCTCTCCTTCCCTGTCACACAGTCAATTTCATAGAATGGGGGGAGGCATGGATTCCAACTGAGACAGTCCATGCTGAAATCGAGGGAAGCATCACATCTGGTGATGAAAGGAACAGGGTCTCAATCCCAGAGGTTCGGTATGAGCATGGGATATTTTTTTTTTTCCAAAAATCTCTCGGTACAAGGTGATGATGGGACAGAATGATAAGGGATCAAAAGGGAATGCAGCCCAAGATATCAATCTCAGAGGATTCCAAGTCAACAACAACATCATGGCAATCATAGAATCAAATCCCTCAGGTTTGGACTGGGATATGCCCCTACCAACCAAGATCTGAAACTGATAGAGGAGAAGCAGAGGAGAGAAAATGATGCATTTTGAAAGCTTGAGAGGAAAGGTCCAACAAAGGCAGCAGACAAGAGTCACAGAAGATGGCAACCACATGAGGACAGATGAACCGGTCTATCAAGCACAGTTGGCAGCATGGATGAGGATGAGCAGATCACTCCATACTTGAATACACTCAATGGGAACTTCGTCAAAGAATGAGAGGACATTGCATTTATGTGGTTTCTTTGAACCATGGCTAGATAGAAACCTCCAAAGACAAGAATCTGATTTTTGAGTTTTTCTTCGACTGCACCATTGGCTAGATAGAGATGGAAGAAATCAAGATTTGAAGGCTGAGCAAAGAACAAAAGTCAGAAACAAAGGCGATCGACATCGACAATCTGTTCGACGAGGACCAAGTTTTAATGCTCACTGGGGAAGACCAAGATGGAGATCCTGATCCACAACAATTCATACTCCCTATCAATGGAATGATCCCCAAACTGAAGTTTTTATGTTTCGTTTATCCGAAGAGTTTGTCATGTAATCAGTATAGTATGGCCATGTCTGGGCCCAAAGTCTACGAGTCCTTAGATTGGTTGAATATTTTGACAGCGTTGAGTCCGTTCCATTTGGAACCTCCTCTTATGTACCTCTGTTTCCAAGTGTTAATAAAGAATTTTTTTTTTAATTTTGCTGTGTCTACTTCTCCCAATATCTCTTTTTCTAACTCTAACTTTGATGATGATAAGAATAATGAACCATATCCTAAAATTTTGCAATCCATCAAAGCCTCGGAAGAGAAGAAAGCCCAATCTGCCGGCGAGGATTTCAAGATGATCAATCTCGGCACGGAGGAGTAATTACAAGAGATCAAGATTGGTATAACCTTGACAGAAGAGGAGATAGCCCATTTGACAGAATTATTGAAGGGATTTCAAGAGGAATTTGTATGGTCTTATGAAAATATGACAAGCATAAACCCAGAAGTGGTACAGCAGAAGATACCCTTGATCCCTAAGGTAAAGTCGCATAAACAGAAGTTGAGTTGGTTGAGACCTGAGCAGACTTTAAAGGCTGAGTAATATGTCATGAAGCAGTTCAATGTTAAATTCTTGGAAGTATCAAAATACCCAGAATGGTTGGCCAATGAAGTTACTGTGCATAAGAAGGATGGCTGAGTATGTGTCGATTACAAGAATTTGAACAAGGCTAGTCCTAATGATGATTTTTCATTGCCAAAGGTAGATATCCTAGTCAATGACACATCCAACCATAGAAGGTGTGGAGCTTGGGTATGACTAATAGATCCAAAAGGGGAGTTCGTGCCATTCTCGCTTTGATTAGAATTCAAGTGTACAAGCAATACTGTGGAGTATGGAGCTTGCATCATGGGACTTAGAGTAGCCCTCATGATCAACATCAAGAAGTTGAAGGTCTATGAGAACTTGTCCATCATTGTCTACCAAGTCAGAAGGGATTGGAAAATCAAAGATGAAAAATTGATATCGTATCAGCAGTATACAATCAATTTGGCTCAAGAGTTTTACAAAGATCGAGTTCGACTATTCTCCGAGGGACACAAAAAAAAATACGCTGATGCATTGGCCACTTTGGCTTCAATGATCGGTGATGATCCTGTCGAATGCACAAGGCCCTTGGTGATCGAAAGAAGAAGACAGCCAGCATATGTAGAAGTCAATGCACTGACAGTTGATGGTATACCTTGGCTTGCACTCATAGTAGACTTCATTGGAGAAGGCATATACCCTGTAGAAGCAACAACAAGAGAAAAGAAGTCATTGAGATGATATGCTATGTAGTTTATCCTTTGTGAAGATATCCTTCATAAAAGATCCTATGATGGAGTATAATTGGACTTTGTCGACGAAGAGCAAGCATAAACCCTTATTGAGCAGATACATCAAGGAGTCTATGGGCCTCATACTGAATGCTAGGATGTTCACGAAGAAGTATTAAGAATGGGGTATTATTAAAACACAAAGGAGACAGAATGTGTAGAGTTTGTGAAGAAGTGCCTAAATGCCAAAGCTTCACCAATCTGATACATGTACTGCCTACAGAATTGCACACTTTCAATTCACCTTGGCCATTTTCAACTTGAGGTATAGATGTGATCGAAAAGATTCACCTAAAGGCGTCAACTGGGCATGAGTTCATTTTAGTAGCCATCGACTACTTTACCAAGTGGATGAAGGCTCAATCATATGCCAAGCTCACTGCGAATAAGGTTGCCAAGTTCCTTCAAGAGCATATCATCTGTCGGCACGGGATGCTTCATGCTCTAATCTCATATCAGGGTCAACACTTCGGAGGAAAGGTACAAGAATTGTGCAAAAATTTCAGTATCCAAAGGCACCGTTCTTCCCCTTATCGGCCACAAACTAATAGAGCAGTAGAGGCCACTAACAAGAACGTCAAGGTCATCCTCCAGAAAATGGCAGAGTCACATACTGACTGGGCAGATAAGTTACCATATGCACTATGGGCTTACAGAACTTCTATAAGGACCTCTACTGGAGTCACACCATATTATCTGGTATATGGTATGGAGGCAGTACTCCCGGTAGAAATGGAAGTACCATCCTTGAGGATCCTAATAGATTCCCAAATCCCTGAGGCTGAATGGCTTCGATCCCATTATGAAGAGTTAAGTTTCATTGACAAAAGGAGGATGAAAGCAGCTGATAATGCAAAGAAATACCAACAGAGAATGACCGCCACTTTCAACAAGAAGGTCAGATTTCGTCACCTGACGGTAGGAGATCTTGTATTAAAGGAACAAAGAGCACCTATCCATGACCCTAGGGGTAAGTTTCGTCCGAACTGGAGTAGGCCATTCATAGTGAAGGAAATTTTACCAGGAAAGGTAGTTTGACTGATAGATCTGGACGGTGAAGAGCTACAATATCTGTCCAACCTAGATCAGTTGAAGCAATATCATGTTTGACCTCTTCACATTCCAAAAAAAAAAAAAGGAGGGTGCAGTTGGTCGCAAAAGTTGACCGTTTTGGATGAACTTCACGACAGGTTTGGGCTGAATTCTTTAAAGGCTATTACACCCTGTTACTCAGGATTGGTTCCATCATCTTGTCATTATTAAAGGAAGAACTTCTTGCTTTCTGGCTGGATTCTTTCATCCGTTCATCTATCCAATGGATTTCCCAAGAGTCGCATAACGAGCCCATCTTTCATATCTTTTGATATCAACCCTAGTGGGTGTGTCATTCCAAAAAAATTATAATGATAATCTGGCTGGAACTCTTATCTGTCGTTCATTACATTCAACGGCATCCAAAGGTTCCTAAGAGCCCTTCATTCTCAAGCCCATAAAATGGTATCTCTTCGGAGGGATCAACCATTCCACATAAACAACCAAAAGATCCTCCTGATGGAAAATCCATCTGGATAGCTTCATATCAGCCACTTTAGACCTTTGTCTTCTGCCACTTATCTTTGGATTTAGAGACTTAGGCTCAGACAAGGTCATACATATGTGCATTTCATGCACAACTAACTAGGTTTTCAATGTGTCTATAAGGTAAGAAAGTTCCAATGATTCCCCTACCAATTCTGTTGTGAATCAGGATTTTCTCTAAGTCGTTCCAGTGAGTGTTTAAGAACTTTTACTCGTCAGACAGAATGGCCATGATGGATAAGGCATCGAGGGAGTGGAGTTGGCATAAAAAACTTGCTGAAGATAATTTTTTCCTAAGGGAGGTCTACTGGTATGCCTTCTCCAAATGGTGATAATAAAGCATGTGCCCAAGTTTGTCAAAAGTGATTGTTCAGTGTTGAGGTACAGATGACCCATATATTCAAGAAGGTTTCGTCTCTCTCCATTATGAGTGGCAAAAATATGGTTCTCTTTGTCTTTACCCTCAATTGATACAATCTCGGGTAAAGAGGGGTATCTGTAAGCACCCCATTTTTGCCATCCCCAGCCAAACAAAACTTTATTGGTGTATAGGCAGTAAGAGAGCGGAGGGGGATAAAAATTTAAAAAGTACAGGGGAGGCAAGTGAAACTCTCTCAAACCAATAGTCGATCAATTCCTTTGTGCTTTCTATGGTGTTCTGGGCTGAGCCAGAGTGTCCCCAATGTACAAGAGTCTTGGTGGGCATATTCAGAAGGGTTGCGGGTTAATTTAAGGTTTGGATGCTAAGCAATGATTTCAAGGCTGATTTTGGCGGGCCCTACAGCAAGGTCATGACAATACCTTCGAAATGATACCAGAATCACTCAATTCCGATATCAAACGAAGAAGATGTCGCGATTTTAGTCGGATTGAAATTGGCTTATTAAATCCAAGGGATTTTCTATAAATTATCATAAATTAAAGATTTATTGGGAAAATTATCATGATTAAAATCGATCGGACTTCATACGACCATATTTTGATCGTCTGACATCCAAATCCGACAATTCAAGCGCCACTGTGCTCCATTGTCTGTCCTCTTCAAAATGGACGTAAAGAATTTTGGGCAGAAGCCGCCAGCGGGTCCCTTGCAAAGTTGACGGTAGGATTATCGTCAAAACTCCAATTCTTCATATCTTGATCATCCGAAGTCCGAATCAGGCTATTCAAGCACCAGTGTGCTCCATTGCCAGTCTTCTTCAAAATGAACGTGAAGAATTTTGGGCAGAAGCCGCCAGCGGGTCCCATGCAAAGATGCCGGTAGGATTATTGTCAAAACTCCAATTCTTCATATTTTGATCATCTGATGTCCGAATCAGGTAATTCAAGTGTCAGTGTGCTCCTGTCACACCCCAATTCTGGTCTATTCAGAATGATGTGATGAACCACTAAATAACCAACGATTCAACCAGGATCTCAAATAGGCTATCCCCGCGTTATCTAAACTTACACACATTCGTAATCATAAACAGAGTAAATACACAATAGCGGAAGTCTTATAATAACATGAACTGAGAATCTATGTGATATTAAAATTTAAGTAACAATTTATTTTGTATCAACCGAAACATAAGTAAATATCAATACAAGTCTTTAATAAATCCAAATAAAGAAACTTATAAAAATATCTAATCAAATACACACGAGTTGCACTCGCAAGAGGAGTCGTGTGTATCATCTTCAGCTCCAGCTTCCATAGCTGCCATGTTCCCGTACGTAGATGCACCCATGTAGTCTTCAACCGTATAGCCTGCATCATCAACTAAAAATATTCGACGTCGAGGGGTGAGCACACATCACGGCTTAGTGAGTAGCCAAAACAATGCACCAATACATATGCATGCAAAAAGTTAATTTATATCTTTGGTCTGGTATATAAGTTTGCAGTATGCAATAGAAAGGTTTAGGTAGCCAAAGGTCGCGTTTATTGACTCCGTCTCTATACATGAGTGTGTGACGTTATCCGAAGATCACGTTTATCGTCAACTCACATGCACCCAATCATGAACATTATATAACAAAGGTTACGTTTATTGCTATATAGTGCCATACCAACACGTAAGCCCCTGTTAGCGAGGGTTGCAAACTGGGCTCGCAACTAACCAATTCTAATGCCAAACAGTGTATCCAAGGCCTCACCCCAGCATCCCTCAAAATGCCCATAGAGATAGAGCTAAGGCCCCCCGGTAGAGTCAGAGACTACAAGGACCGAGACCACCTCCCCTGATACTCTACGACATAATAGTTCTGCAAAGTAATGGCGATACGACGATGCCAATGCACAAGATTTGAGTTAGAGATAGAGCTAACGTGCTGAGACCCGCTAAAGGTTAACGTTTATTGACGTTCTCATCACACCTCCCCTGATACTCGCTCGCATCAAGCACATCAACCACACACATACAAGTACATGCCTATTCCTATCATCATCATCATCATCATGTTATAAACAATAAAGTAAATATGCATGAACAAGTAATAAAAATATTGGATGGCATGCTGTATGCACCTTACAAACATATTCGCATAGAATCAAACATAGCATAGGACTCAAGAAATAGAAAACAGTTTATTATTAACCAATTTAGTTTGGGGTTAAGGTTCCTCACCTTAGCTTGCTATATATACTTTTCCAAGCTTTATAATCACCTTTATATTGTTATTGTATTGCTAGAAGACCTAACAAAGTCGATAGAATTTAATTAGAATTTATTTAGAATTAAAAACCACTCTGTTAACTGAGGGTCGATGGTAGGGTCGATGCTAGGGTCGATGGATCTATCGACCCTTCCCTCTTTCTGGACTTCCCGAATGCTGAGGGTCGATGGTCAGGAATACCTAGGGTCGGATGGTCTATCGACCCTGGGTGCGACCCTTGGTGCACTTTGGTCCAATTCCCACTTTTAATCCATTCTTCGTGTTTGGGGTCCTATGGTTTTCTTCTACCTTTCATTCTACATTCATTCCATGGTCTGAAATCATGTATAAACCATCTAGAATAGTTTTCGTACATCTTCCTATGATTTCCATGGAAACGTAACCATAGATTGATGGTTTGGGTTTCTCCGAGATCACTCTCTCAACATTAACTAACCCAAGGTCTGTAGAAACTTATGGAATTAGTATCCATACCTGAGAAGATTAATCTTTCTCTGCAAGTCTTCTCTTTTGGCTTAATTTTCTTCCTTATTCCTCTTCTTCTTCTTTTCCTTCTCTTCTCTTTCTCTCAATTCAATTAGGGTTGTGAAAGGAGTGAAAGTGGCTTAGGGATGTCCTTTAAATAGACTAGGAACATCCTAAATAAGTTCCTCTGAGATTAGGAAAGAATCCCATTCGAAAATATGGAAATTTCCTAATTTCTATTTTCTGCGGTAACCGAGGGTCGATGGGAGGGTCGATGATCCCGTCGACCCTAGGGCCTTAAGCTGTCTGAGCCTCCCTTCAAAACTGAGGGTCTGACTTTCTGTTTTTGGGAGGTCTGGCCCTACTTAGCTGGGTATGCGACCCTTCCCCTATTTTATGTGTTTTTGGGTTGATTTGATACCTGGGATCTCGATCTCCTTCACGCCCTTGGTCCATTTGACTCGACCATGACGGGTAAACCTAGTTCAAGGTGATAAGACCGGGTTAGATTTACACGGGTCTTACAACTCCCCCCAACTTATAAAAATTTCATCCTCGAAATTGTACATACCTTCTGAATCAAATAAGTGAGAGTATTGCTTTCGCATAGCATTCTCTTCTTCCCATGTAATTTCTTCCATGTCTCTACTTTTCCATAAGACCTTAACATAGTAGATATCTCTGTTGCGTAGACGTTGAACCTTTCGACTAGTGATTTCTGTTGGTGTTACTTCAAATGTCAAATCATCAGTCAATTCTGGCAAATCCACTGTCAAAACATGCATTGGGTCCTTGACATACTTCTTCAATAAGGAAATGTGAAATACGTCATGTACACTTGACATAGATGGTGGTAGTGCTAACTGATAAGTTACTTTTTCACGCTTAGCTAAAATTTCATATGGCCCGACATATCTTGGACTTAGCTTCCCTTTCTGTCCGAACCTCTTCAATCCTCGCATAGGCGATACTTTCAAGAATACTTTATCACCTACGGCGAACTCCAGATCTCTTCGTCGAGTATCTGCATATTGCTTCTGACGGTTCTGAGCTGTTCTCACTCTTTCCTTGATGATGTCGACCACTCGACAAGTCTCTTCAACAAATTCCGGTCCAACAATACTATGTTCTCCAACTTCATTCCAAAACAAGGGAGTTCGACACTTTCTGCCATACAGTGCTTCATAAGGTGACATCTGTATAAGCGAACTCGGTCAGTGGTAATCTTTCGTCCCATGATCCCTTGAAATCAATTACGCATGCTCGTAGCATATCTTCTAGAATCTGAATTGTACGTTCTGACTGTCCATCTGTCTGTGGGTGGAATGCAGTACTGAACTTCATCGTTGTACCCATAGCCTTTTGCAATCCTTCCCAAAACTTGGAAGTAAATCATGGATCTCTATCAGAGACAATGCTTTCTGGTACACCATGTAACCGAACAATATTATCCACATACAGCTTTGCTAACCTTTTCAGTGTATACTAAGGTCGTATAGGTATGAAGCGAGCTGTTTTGGTCAGACGGTCCACAATCACCCAAACTGCGTCAACTACTCGAGGAGTCAATGGTAGTCCCGTGACGAAGTCCATAGTGATACAGTCCCATTTCCATGCTGGTTTCGATAATGGCTGTAACAGTCCAGCGGGTCTTTGTCGTTCAACCTTTACTTTCTGACAATTTAGGCATTGAGACACGAACTTGGCTACATCTGCTTTCATTCCCCTCCACCAATATAATTTCTTTAGATCATGGTACATTTTTGTACTTCCAGGATGTATCGAATATTGGGTACAATGGACTACCATCATTATGCTCTTCATAATATCTGAGTCTTTATCTTCAGGTATTCAGAATCTACCTCTGTATCTGAGTACCGTCTCCGCATCCAAATTAACTCAGGGTTGGGTTTTCCTTTCTCTAAGTCTTCTTGTACCGTTCTTATATACAGATATAACAAAATTACTACTTTTTCTTCATCCCTAAGTTCTCGCTCAATTGGATCATCACGAGTTTCTATTATATGTTACTCTTCTTCCAAATCTGAATCTGTTGCTGCGGAACATGAGGCAGCATTTATACTAGGTCCTTCTTCGGACTTCATAATTTCCTTTTTGCTTAAGGCCTTAGCTACTACATTAGCCTTGCTCGGGTGACATTGAATATCACAGTCTTAGTCCTTGGGCAATTTCAGCTATTTTATCCTCATGTTCAACTCTTTCTGGTGATGAGGTAACTAAACTCTTGTATTCCCATTAAATCTAACATTCTTCTCCGTATAGATAATGTCTCCAAGTTTTGATTGCATGAATCACAATTTTTTATTTTTATTTTTTACTCCAATCATGAGTCTTCTCATGCTCTTTCAGTTTTCTTAAAGCATATGAAATCGTTTATTTACCTTACATCAACCCGCATCCTAGATCCAATCCGAAAGCTCCAATGGATAGGGTAAAAGGTTTCCCTAATGTCGAAACGATCAAGATGGGAGCTGATATCAATCTTATTTTAGAATCTAGAAATATTCTTCACACTTGTAGGTCCAAATAAATTCCTCTCCCTTCCTGGTTAGCTTGGTAAGAGGTTTTGTGATCTTAGGGTGGTCCTCCAAGCATCGTCTATAATAATCAGCTAACCCAAGAAACTTCTGATCTTCGTAATATTCTTTAGGTGTTTCTCACCATATGTTTACTTCTATCTTAATAGGGTCCACTTTATTCCTTTTTATGACACTACGTGATCTAATAAGATCACTTTATTTAATCGGGTCTCATATTCCTTGGAATTGGCATAAAGCTTTTCCCTTCTCAGCTGTTGTGAAGCTGTTCTAAAATTCATTGTATGAGTTGCTTCATTCTTGGAATAAACCAAAGTATCATCTATGAAAACTATGATCAACGTGTCCAACATGTCATGTAACACCCAGTTCATCTGTTCCACAAAAGATGTAAGGGCATTGGTTAATCCAAACGTCATAATTGAGAACTCATAATTGGCCAATCCCAATTTTAAAAGCTATCTTCGAGATATCGCTGTCCAAATTCTTCAGCTGATGCTATCTTGATCGAAGATCAATCTTAAAAAATACCTTTGCTCCTTGCAACTATTTAAACAAGTCATCGATCTGAGGTAGTAGATATCGATTCTTGATCTTGAACTTGTTTAGTTCCCAGTAGTCTATGCATAATCTGACACTACCGTCCTTCTTCTTCACGAATTGCATTGGCGTTCCCCGTGACGTAATACTTAGCCGATTAGGACCTTAGTCTAATAACTCTTGTAGTTGAATCTCAATTTCTTCAACTCTGTAGGAGCTACTCTATAAGTGCCTTTGACACAAGTATCGTCCTTGGTAACAAGTCGATGACGAACTCGGTAGCATGATCAGATGATAACCAAAGTAACTCTCATGGAAACACATCAAAAAAATTTATGCATCACATCAATATCTTCCATCTGTGGTGCTTCTTTGGTAACGTATACCACATATACCATATATCCAACTTCCTTCTCTTCAAAGCATCTCTTCGCTTTTAACATAAAGATGATCAACCTTCGCTTCTTAGGCAACATGCTTCCAATAAAACTAAATTATATGTCATCTCTTTCTTGAATGATAACCTCTTCTATGCACATAATCACTTGTAGAGTGTTGAGACAACCAGTCTATCCCCAAGATGACATCAAGGTCTGCCATCTCAAGTCTAATTAGGTTGTGTCTATTTTTATCCATCCATACGATTTGGACTTCGTTCATAACACTCATCCAATTGACATCTAGTCCAAAAAGGGCTTGAACTAGCAAAATCTGGTGAAATGGTCTAAGGAGCTTGTCTAGTTCCTTTATCTCTTATGATTTCTCGAAGACTATCGTCAAAATCTCATATTGCACTTATTAGCTTGTATTTCTTTTATCCTTGCTGTTCTACCTTGCTCTCTCTTCCATATACCTCGAAAAATATCTTGTGATTGTTACTTCATATCCCAAGTATATTTATAAGCATTAGGGTATATGCTTATAATTTCATTAATTCAGACAAACTATTTTGGTCTTTACTTAATCATATCCCTCAACATTGGCATAACTCAATTATCATTGTATTAAATCGAGTACTACTTATGCCATGACTTTATCCTTGTATCCACTCTTAAATTTGCCTTTAGGAATCTTCTACCTTGTCAAAATTCATACCGATATAGCCATCTTTAACTCTACTAGAGTGCTATCTATTTCTTTACTGGCTACTCTTAATAGTTCCCACATTTTCTCGTGCACTCTTTTATAGACATGATTCATATCCATCCATTTAGCAATCTCAAAACAAATCCTCTAGTACTTTATCTGAGGTTCATTGGCTATGACATTTAATCTGAATTTAATCATCTTTCTTTCAATAATTCTATTATCACTACACATCTTTATCAACAATGATCAGGGAGTGTATAAATCAGAATGTTTGTCCAAAATAATTCATTTCCTTCTTTCAATTTAGCATAATGGCAATACTTGCTTTATCTAGTGAATCTAGGTTTCAAGGATCAAGAGTAAATCTGTGGTAATCCAACCGGCACCAAAAGATCATTAAATTACACGGTGGTCCAAATATATGAAAATAGAGGTTCTACAGTTCTCGACCTCATGTTTACTGGTTCTATCTAATATATAATGCCATTGGTCAAGGCACTACAGGAGTAAATCTGGAGAGAGATTTCGTATATCAGTAAATCAGGTATAAATTTGGAGAAAGATTTTGTACATCAATAAATCAGGTGTAAATAAAAAAGATGTACGCTCAACATGATAAACATTTAACTATTCGTTCAGTTCACATCTCTGTTCATGTGGACGATCATGAGAGTGGCTAAGATTGGTATAATCGGGACTACTACTAAAGAATCAATATCTATGACTTCAATTGACAGGTTAAATCAAGAAAGTATCCTGTTAAGGTACGAGAATTAAAATCTGGTATGTGCATCCTCTATAATCATGAGAGTAAATCAATAATGCACCGCATCCTATATAAACCTATCTAGATATATGACCATAATAGATTTGATCCTTTGCTGAAAATGTCCGAAGTATCATCTTCAGAAGACATTCTTCAATCCTCGTCGGATCATTCTGTCATGATGCAACTTTCCCATACATCGGTGGCTGATAAGGGTAACCACCTTGATACATTGCTTGTTGTGCACCAAACTTCTGTACTGGGGTGTGCATTACTGGGACTTGCTGTATGGTAGGGACTGTGTGCTAACCTGTACTGGGGTATAGTGATGCTACCAATTGGTACCATACTTGATTTGACCCGGAGGTGTTGATGTAGCATCAGCAACTTGGATAGTGATTCACATAGCAACTTGCATAGTCGGTCTCATTTGTGGTTGCTCTTATATTTTTATTGGGCCAAGTTTATTACAACCATAACCAAGGTACTTGGTAGTCCAGGTGGTTGGCTGGAGTGGCCTGGTTGTTCACTTCCTCTTATTTGCTCTAATCTGATTACCATTATTTAGTATTTACTCATATGAGTTTTCATTACCCATTCTCAACCCAGATAGTGGTGGGGTCAAGTTTCAACCTCTTCTTAATGCTCAGCGGGTAATGGATCAGCTTATGGTGGATCTCACCCTGAGTCTCCACGTCACCCAAGAGTATAGCTTAAGCTTCTTTATAGTTGCTCTTATTCTTAATGTTTGGTCATTATTCTCTTATCTCTGTTGGATTTAGCCCGAGATCTTTTCCTTTATCTCTACAGGGAATTAGGCATTACTAGCCATTTTCTCCTTCCTTTGTCACACGTCGAGTTTCACATCTTGTGAGTACCAACTCGGCATTTAATTTTTCTATTTTACAGATGCTTCCTTCTTGCTACTGTACTATATCCTTGTATACTTGGATAACTACCCAACTTATAGATAATACCCTAAATTATTTGTTTATTAGGATAATTCTTGGTCTCCTCTTTCTGTGTGAGTGTATATACATGGTTCCACCTTTTATATGTACATTATTGTTTTGTTTAATTTCTGTCTCAACCAACACTGGAGCTTATGGTTTGTTTGTATTAAAGCTTTTAATTTATCCTAACTCAGTTCATGGACTCCAGTGAAAGTATTCAGGTTTAATGGGTAAGGCCTACGAGATGCTCTGATACCAAGTTGTCACACCCCAATTCTGGTCTATTCAGAATGATGTGATGAACCACTAAATAACCAACGGTTCAACCAGGATCTCAAATAGGCTATCCCCGCATTATCCAAACTTACACACATCCGTAATCATAATCAGAGTAAATACACAATAGCGGAAGTCTTACAATAACATGAACTGAGAATCTATGTGATAGGTTATTGGGATTAATGCTCTCCGAGTTGTAGATGGTTCGATATTCACTGTATCACTTGGGACGAATCCCCAGGCTATTCTTTTGATGTTTGGACGGTAAGTGTTTGTTGTTTTCTAAATGCTTGAGTTTCTTATTGTGAAAAGAAGGCGTTTCATTAATACATACAATTAGGACTAATTTCCATTATTATATATATATTTTTCGGACGATTCCCCGAAGATCACGTAAAATCAACTCACATAGACTTTATATCTTTAGAAGAAAATTACTTAAGAGAAGAAAAGAAAGAAAAACCTTCGCCGTTAAAAGCTGTGTAGAATCCCTCTATTAAAATTTAAGTAACAATTTATTCTGTATCAACCGAAACATAAGTAAATATCAATACAAGTCTTTAATAAATCCAAATAAAGAAACTTATAAAAATATCTAATCAAATACACACGAGTTGCACTCGCAAGAGGAGTCGTGTATATCATCTTCAGCTCCAGCTTCCATAGCTGCCACGTTCCCGTACGCAGATGCACCCATGTAGTCTTCAACCGTATAGCCTGCATCATCAACTAAAAATATTCGACGTCGAGGGGTGAGCACACATCACGGCTCAGTGAGTAGCCAAAACAATGCAATAATACATATGCATGCAAAAAGTCAATTTATATCTTTGGTTTGGTATATAAGTTTGCAGTATGCAATAGAAAGGTTTAGGTAGCCAAAGGTCGCGTTTATTGATTCCGCCTCTATACACGAGTGTGTGACGTTACCCGAAGATCACGTTTATCGTCAACTTATATGCACCTAATCATGAACAATATATAACAAAGGTTACGTTTATTGCTATATAGTGCCATACCAACACGTAAGCCCCTGTTAGCGAGGGCTGCAAACTGGGCTCGCAACTAACCAATCCTAATGCCAAACAGTGTATCCAAGGCCTCACCCCAGCATCCCTCAAAATGCCCATAGAGATAGAGCTAAGGCCCCCCGGTAGAGTCAGAGACTACAAGGACCGAGACCACCTCCCCTGATACTCTACGACATAATAGTTCTGCAAAGTAATGGCAATACGACGATGCCAATGCACAAGATTTGAGTTAGAGATAGAGCTAAATTGCTGAGACCCGCCAAAGGTTAACGTTTATTGACGTTCTCATCACACCTCCCCTGATACTCGCTCGCATCAAGCACATCAACCACACACATACAAGTACATGCCTATTCCTATCATCATCATCATCATCATCATCATCATCATGTTATAAACAATAAAGTAAATATGCATGAACAAGTAATAGAAATATTGGATGGCATGCTGTATGCACCTTACAAACATATTCGCATAGAATCAAACATAGCATAGGACTCAAGAAATAGAAAACAGTTTATTATTAACCAATTTAGTTTGGGGTTAAGGTTCCTCACCTTAGCTTGCTATAGATATTTTTCCAAGCTTTATAATCACCTTTATATTGTTATTGTATTGCTAAAAGACCTAACAAAGTCGATAGAATTTAATTAGAATTTATTCGGAATTAAAAACCACTCTGTTAACTGAGGGTCGATGGTAGGGTCGATGGGTCTATCGACCCTTCCCTCTTTCTGGACTTCCAGAATGCTGAGGGTCGATGGTCAGGAATACCTAGGGTCAGATGGTCTATCGACCCTGGGTGCGACCCTTGGTGCACTTTGGTCCAATTCCCACTTTTAATCCATTCTTCGTGTTTGGGGTCCTATGGCTTTCTTCTACCTTTCATTCTACATTCATTCCATGGTCTGAAATCATGTGTAAACCATCTAGAATAGTTTTCGTACATCTTCCTATGGTTTTCCATGGAAACCTAACCATAGATTGATGGTTTGGGTTTCTCCGAGATCACTCTCTCAACATTAACTAACCTAAGGTCTGTAGAAACTTATGGAATTAGTATCCATACCTGAGAAGATTAATCTTTCTCTGCAAGTCTTCTCTTTTGGTTTCATTTTCTTCCTTGTTCCTCTTCTTCTTCTTTTCCTTCTCTTCTCTTTCTCTCAATTCAATTAGGGTTGTGAAAGGAGTGAAAGTGGCTTAGGGACGTCCTTTAAATAGACTAGGAACATCCTAAATAAGTCCCTCTGAGATTAGGAAAGAATCCCATTCGAAAATATGGAAATTTCCTAATTTCTATTTTCTGCGGTAACCGAGGGTCTATGGGAGGGTCGATGATCCCGTTGACCCTAGGGTCTTAAGCTGTCCGACCCTCCCTTGAAAACTGAGGGTCTGACTTTCTATTTTTGGGAGGTCCGACCCTACTTAGCTGGGTATGCGACCCTTCCCCTATTTTAAGTGTTTTTGGGTCAATTTGATACCTGGGATCTCGATCTCCTTCACGCCCTTGGTTCATTTGACTCGACCATGATGGGTAAACCTGGTCCAAGGTGGTAAGACCGGGTTAGATTTACACGGGTCTTACAGCTCCATTATCCGTCCTTTTCGAAGTGGACGTGGAAAATCTAAGACAGAAGCCGTCGAAATTTTTCATGCGGAATTGCAAGCTGAGAGGATCCATAATAGAGAGAGAAATCAACCAGTCCATTCTTACTCAGCCCAACCCAGCTCAAGCCCAATTTAGTCCAACCCCATCGAACTCAACCAGTCTAGCCTGACCCAACCCAAATCGGCCCAGATCCAGTCAGGTCGGCCCATGTGTATGCATTTTATGTATATTTTATATACTATATACATTTATATATTATATAATATATCTTTTATATATGTTATATTATATATATTTTTATATATTATATTATTATATAACGTATGTATAAAGATAGAGAATGGGAAGAGAGAGGAAACCGAGTATATATATATATATATATATATATATATATATAGGTTCGGTTAAGAAGAGAGAGAGGAAGAGAGAGAGAGGAGAGAGAGAGGAAGAGAGAGAGAGAATGGGAAGAGAGAAGAAGGAGAAAGCTAATATATATATATATATATGTATATATGTTCGGTCAAGAGAGAATGGGAAGAGAAAGAGAGAATGGGAAGAGAGAAGAAGGAGAAAGCCAAAATATATATATATATATATATGTTCGATCAAGAGGAGAAAGAAAGAGAGAGAGAGAGAGAATGAGAGAGAGAGGAAGAGAGAGAGAGAGAGAGGAAGAGAGAGAAGAAGAGGAAGAGGGGGAAAGGTGGAGGTGCCTTGAATCCTCAAACCACCTCCTTCTTGAGCCATCCCTCCACCATGACACCTCCTCCTTGAACCCTTTTCCCCCTCCTTCTTGAGCCCCACCATGACAACTCCTTCTTGAACCACCATGACACCTCTTTCTTGAGCCCCACCATGACAACTCCTTCTTGAACCACCATGACACCTCCTTCTTGAGCCCCACCATGACAACTCCTTCTTGACCCCTCACCACCATGACACCTCCTTCTTGAACCTCCATGCCCCTAAATCCCTCCACCTCTTGAGCCATAAATCCCTCCACTTCTTGAATCTCCATGCCCTTAAATCCCTCAACCTCCATGCCCCTAAATCCCTCAACCTCCATGCCCCTAAATCCCTTCCACATCTTGAGTCATAACCCATCACCTCATCTTCTTGAGTCTTCCACTTTAGCCATCCCCCAAAACCTATAATTAGTCCCTTAGCTACCCTAAACCACCTCCATTTGACACCTACCAACTCCCTCAAGCCACCTCTTTCTTGAGCCCAACACCTTTCCCATCCCATGACCTCATTTCCTTGAGCCCAACTCCATCATACATCATCTTCTTGAGCCATGCTCAAGCAACCAAGGGCCATCTAAAAAGAGCACCCATCTAACCACTTGAAAAAAAAAGGAAAGAAAGGAAAAAGAAAAGATGGAGAAAGGCTAGAAAAAAAAAAGAGATGAATAGAAGTGAGTTAGAGAAAAAAGAAAGAAAGAGAGAAGAGATATTGGGATCAAGAGGGGAGATTGAGGAAAAGAGAAAAAAAGGAAAGGAGGAAAGGAGGAAAGAAGAAGGGAAAGCTTGCCATCGATCGTCACCAACCATCATCAAATATGGTTTCTTTAGTCTCATTTTTCCCCCTCCGAATGAGACTTTGTCCTAGTGGTTTCGCCAGCCAGCTTAAAAACGGATAGTGCAAACGCCCTATCACGTAAGGCGCTGCGGCAAACAACCTGACGCGCTGCGGCCCCCTTCCTTGGGGCCCCCTACTTGGTGGGTCACTTCGCTACACTTCCTTGAACTGGCTAAAGCTACACCAAGCGTCCTTCATTTGAAAACGAAAGGGACGAAGCGACAGACAGATGCTTTACCTGCTGTTGGTCCAAAGGCTAGTCTGCAAGTCCAAAAGGGCTAGGAACGGATAGGGTGGGCTTGACAGCGCCTGGCTTGTCTTTTGTCGATCATTTTTGCTTTAGCCTTATTGCGAAGCAAGGAATGGTGCTAGTCTGAAAGCTAACAGCTAAATATAGAGCTTGATGTCATATCTGAAATAGAAGGTCAAAAGAGAGACAATTCTCGTATATGATCGAACTTCCACGAGTTCGAGTTCGGTCATACAACATTCCTGCACTTCACCGACCTTCTCCAGCAAGCGTATAAAAAAGCAAGGAACGAGAGTGTCACATGCCAACGTTAGACTTGAAAAAGTACGCCACAACAGATCTTTAAGTGACTAATTGGCTCAACTCAATAAAGCCTTGTATATATGTAAGGCCGGCTCGGGTTTATGTGTTTGAACTGACTACGACCAAAGTCGTGGCTACTTCAACCAAAAAAAGGGCGACCCCCTATTCAAGACAAGGTTGGTACCTCAAACTTTATTTTGATAGCTTTCATGAAGCTCAAATAATCGAAAATTGTCTAAATATGCCTATTTCGATAATCATGATCTTCAAATACTATATGGCATATGTGTCAATACCACGATGTTCATGTTTGATATGATTTAATATTGGCCATCAATCTTGGATAATTTAAACCTAGCCCATTGATTATAAATTTTGATGTGATGAAATATGGGCCATTGGATGTTAATTTGGACTGTTGGATCGACATCAAGAGTGATTTAAATGATCTAAAGCATTAGATTATCATTTCAAATGATTTCAACCGTTAGATCTTCACCGTGAGTGATTTTGAATGATTTCAACCGTTGGATCTTTATTGTGAGTGATCTTGAATTTATTTCAAAGTTGGATCTTCATTGTGGGATTTTTGAATGATTTCAACCGTTGGATCTTTATTGTGAGTGACATTTTAGGTCCTAGACCTTAATCTAGGTGGCCTCTCCAAATCATTTATCGTCTATTCAGCGTGGGTGGACATTTGTCCTCACACCTGGTATGCAGATTTAGTCAATTATTTGGCTACCAAAACCTTACCACCAGAGCTACCTAGAGTACGAAGAGAGAAAATCAAGAGTGATGCTTGGTACTACATTTGGGATGACCCTTATCTTTGGAAGCAATGTTCAGACCAAAGGGTAAGAAGGTGCGTACCCAAAACTGAATTTGAATCCATCCTTATCTTTTGTCATTTATATGCATGTGGTGGACATTTTGGTCCTAAAAGAGCAGCGAGAAAAGTGCTTGAATGTGGCCTATTTTGGCCACCTTTATTTCATGATGCATATATATTTTGTAAGTCATCCACTCGTTGCCAATACTCAGGTAATGTGGCCCGTAGGGATCAAATGCCATAAACCCCCATACTTATTTGTGAAATTTTTGATGTTTGGGGCATTGACTTTATGGGTCATTTTCCTAATTCTTTTGGCAATGTTTATATTTTACTTGCTGTTGATTATGTGTCAAAGTGGGTGGAAGCAAAAGCCACCCGAACTGATGATTCTAAAGTGGTTGCAGATTTTGTCTAGTCTCAGATTTTTGTTAGGTTTGGGATCCCACAGGCAATGATCAGTGATAGAGGGATTCACTTTTGTAAGCGCACTGTAGCAGCACTGCTTAAGAGGTATGTTGTAACCCATAAGATTTCAACTGCCTACCATCCACAAACTAATGGGCAAGCCGAGGTATCTAATAGAAAGGTGAAGTCAATTTTAGAAAAAATAGTTAATCCGAATAGGAAAGATTGGAGTACAAGACTCGACGATGCACTATGGGCTTATAGGACTGCTTATAAGACACCTATAGGGATGTCTCCATATCGGTTGGTTTATGGAAAAACATGTCATCTATCGATGGAATTAGAGCATAAGGCATTCTGGGCAATTAATCAATGTAACATGGAGACTGATAAGGCAGGGGAGCAACGAAAGTTGCAATTGCAGGAGTTAGAGGAGATTAGCAATGGAGCTTATGAGAACACTCAGATTTATAAGGAAAAGACGAAGGCCTTTCATGATAAAATGATTTCTAAGGAGCAATTTGTTGTCGGACAAAAAGTGCTCCTTTACAATTCAAGGCTTTGGTTATTTCCTGGTAAGTTGCAGTCTCGCAGGATTGGTCCTTTTATTGTTATTAATGTCTTTCCATATGGTGCAGTTGAGATTCAAAGTTTGGACACTCAAAAGATTTTCAAGGTCAATGGATATAGACTTAAACCTTACCATGAAAGTTTTCAAGTTAACTCGTTGGTTGAAGAAGCTATGGACTAAGAAGATCCACTTTATTCAGATTGAGGAAAGCTGCAGAGTTGAGCGAACGACGTTAAACAAAAGCGCTGCTTGGGAGGCAACCCAAGAAATCAGATTTGCTTTCTTAACCCTTTCTCTTTTTATTTTCATAGATATTATGTTTGTTTTTGTCTTTTTCTTTGCATTTAGCCTTACATTAGGGACAATGTAAATTTTAAGTGTGGGGGAATTCTAGGATGTATTTTGTTTTTATTTTTACTTGTTGTTAGTATATATTGGTTGTATATACTAACTGAAAAAAAAAATATTGATTGTATATACTAACTGAAAAAAAATTGACTTCAAATTTTCTTTCAAAAAAAAAATTATTTGTCCAGTTACAAGTTTGGATTAATTCTCTAAAGTGATCATGTTGAACTTTATAAATATGATTAAATTATTGGGATTCTTGAACCTTAGATTAGATATGCAACTAAATTTGAATCACCATCTGAGATAAAGTTCTATTGTTATATGTCTTTGTATTTCATATTTGCACCAACTCTTAGTTGTGGGGAATAAACGGTGAATTTGAGAAATGACAATTCTAAAAAAAAAAAAAAAAAAAACTGCTTCAATGTCCAAAATGCCTCAAAAACAAAAGAAAAATTGAGATGATGGTTATAAGCAGTTTAATTGACTAAGTCTGATTTTGTGGCCTTTGTTACTTGAGTTATTAAGTCCTAGGAGTGTCTCTACACCTAGTGCCCTAAATCCAACTGGTTTGGGAGTCACTGACCCAATACTTGCTACATGGGTAACTTAGAAAGCTTAAGAAAACGGAAATTGCACAAGTCGAAAAAAAAATTAACTTCTAAATTTTTTGATTTTGTGGCCTTTGTTACTTGAGTTATTAAGTCCTAGGGGTGTCTCTACACCTAGTGCCCTAAAGCCAACTGGTTTGGAAGTCACTGATCCAACACTTGCTACATGGGTAACTTAGAAAGCCTAAGAAAACAGACATTGCACAAATCGAAAAAAAGGTGTATTATTTTTCTTTAAGTATACTGTAAAGCCCCTTACTAATTGAGTTACATCACTTCACATTATAGATGCATATTAATATGAATTTGTTTCAGATGGTGACTAAAATGAAGTTATTGTATCTTTGATAAGATTTAAGTTGTCTATTGAGTTTAATTCTGTTTATGAGTTATAACTGTGAGTACTTAGAGTTTTATTTAATTCTTGTAATTTGTTAAACCTAAAAATACTTTCTTTGAATTTTATGGGTAGATTCACTGCAAATCCTCATGAGACACAGCTCGTCCACTAGGGGTAACCTAGGGGTTTAATGGCTTGTTGTAATGCTAAGTGCAATCGTGGTTCCTACAAAAGTGGAGTAGTTTAGGATTTTTTTATTTTATTTTGCCCGAGGATGTGCAAAGGCTAAGTGTGGGGGAATTTGATAAGTGTTTAATTTTATATTTTTATTCTTTTTGCATTATGATTTTTAGGGTGTTTTATACCGTATTGAGCTTAATAGAATTTATTTTATGGGTTTGGTATATTTTATAAATCTTGTTAATTAATTAATAAAAGATAAAAAAAATTCTAGCACTCTGAATATTAACGTTTTGAATTTCATGTAGGATTCTGACATGGAAAGAGTTCGTTTGGGCTTCCAAATGTGGTTTTAAAATCTGATCTGAAAAATTGATCCAAATCTAAATCAAAGAAGGAAGGTTGTTACACATGGAAGGTTCACTATTGGAAGACCTTGATTGATTGTTGAAAATCTTGAGGATAATATACACAACTATAGAATCTTACAAAATTTGATATATTTGGGGGTGGTAATTGTTTAATAATGAAATGATTTTCATTTAATCTAGGAATGAGGATTTTGTTTAAATTTTATTTCCATTTAATAAGGTTGTCAAATCTAGGCATACCAATTTAATATTGTATTTTGGCTATTTAAACAATGTAAACCTATGTAAAGATCATTCAAGAATGATTGAGAAAGAAGGCAGTGGCTGAAGAACAACTCTCTTTTATTCTTGTGTTCTTGAAGAAGTCATGTGTGGCTAACTTTCTTATCTTCGGTTAGACGGAGATAAAGCCATCATTGTAAACTTGTGAGACTTGTTCTTATTTATTGATTTTTAATTGAATATTTATTTTTCATTCAATTTATGTGTAGAATGATTGATGAATGGGTTGATTAGGAGTACTACTAATTGATTTATTTATCTAATCGATTGTTAGATTAGAATTGGATTGCTATCAATTGATTATTCTATGTCAGTGGCGATGGGGATTGATGTTAATGGACAAGTTAATGTTATATTCCTAGGAGAAATCAGATTAAAATAATTAAACTACGCTGGTGTGTGCTTAATGTTTAATTTCAATTGTCTTTCTAATTGTTAATGCTATTCCTCAATCAATCGAGAGCCTAGTCTTGAGATTAATTTATGAGTAAGGGTACTATTAATAAACTAACTTTTAATAGACCAATCTTAAGGAAAGACTAAGTATTTTAGGCTTAGTCCTAATTTTCTTGATTGATTATTCAATTGGAATCGATTATCCTTTATGTCAATGAACAAATTTACGAAGATGGTGTAAGTATCCTTTTGACCGAGGCTTTCTCTTATTGGTTTAATCTTTAATATTTGTATTAACTTGCTCTTTATTCTTGCATTTTAGATAATTAATTACTGTTCTTTTCTATTGCAAACATACCCCCTCCATACGTAGGATAGCCAATGAAGTTGTGCTAATAAGATCAATCAGAATCTGCTTTAGTACAACAATTGGTTATTTTCTGAGTCTTATTTCATTTTCATTTGTTTTTCTCTCTTTAGGTTAATTAAATATTTTAATCTTGATCATACGATCCTTATGAGTTCGACCCTTACTTGCTACTATATACGTTTCAAAGTAAGGTAATTTTATTTGAGCGCTCGACACGGATCATCAGGTTGTGATTGATGGCAACTGTATAGTGTTGGTAACGCTTACTCAAGGTTTACAAATGTTTACACAGGGTTTACAAATGCTTATGTAGAATTATGCACTAAGTTGATTGGGTCTGTAGGTGAGTTGACTGGGTTTTGAAGCGTACAATAGTCGATTAACCCCTACATGCATTCAGTGATGTTCTGAGGTGAATATATATGTTTTCCTGTACATGGCAGTCTCATGGCACGTGTGGAAACAATTTCTTGGGCAAATTCAGAGGTTTGTTTTGAAAGTTTGACTTTGAAATCAGTTTTGGTGGGTTTCACAGCAGTTTCATGAGGAACACTGAACATGAAACATGTAGAGCATCAAATTAGTTTTGCAACGGTTTTTGAATAGTCTATTACAACACCATATGAGAGAGATATGGTCATTTACGTAATGATGCACTGAAAAAGAATAGAAAATCAGGTTTGAAAAAAGATTAGAAAATCAGGTTTGAAGAGCTCTCCAGTCCTTTTTTTTTTGTTTTTTTTATGACAAGATTTTGCACCATTAATACCAAATAGTTTTGTCTTTTTGCAAAAACAAGAAGTCAGTGGCACCTATTTTAAATTTTTAAAAGTTAGTTTGATTCGATTGGGTGGCTCCAGATATCGCCTCGTAGGCGAGATCCTGATCGGAAGAATTAAGATGAGGCACACTCTCGGCGCGGTCGGTTGGCGCAAAAGGTTCACCCGCGTGGTTTTTGATTTACCAATGTAGGTTATTAAAGTATGCCGCGTTATACCATAGTGAGGTAGTGATTCTTTGTAATGCACACGCATGATGTCACATCCTATTCCCGAGACACCGGGGCAATGATTGGGACACTTACCATCATCCCAAACAACCACCACCGGACATATCATTTCATCACATAGCAACCGATAAACACCACATAAGGATTGAGATCGTCTCTAGTCCGTCCAGCCGCGAATGAACGGACTAGAATCAAAGGACATGCCTACCAATACATTGGGGGGCGTGTCTTGTGATTCCAGTCCGTCCAATCGTGACTGGACGACTGGACGGACTGGAGACGATCTTTTCCCATAATAAGAGTGAAACAGTTGTAAACAGAAGACTTTATTTAATATCAAAGGTATCATAATCTGGTTGCATATTATTCATATCAACAAGATACTCAAGACATAGTATAAATAATTCTCAAATTGTTTAACTCCAAATAAGTAAAAGTGGACAACAAGTCTGATGGTAAGATAAATAATAATCAGACCTGCCCTCCGTCGACATAGGCATCACATGAGCACTTAGCATTGTGAGTCTCATTAGCTAGATTGTCTACACCACTGCTGTGACCCTCTACAATGTACGGAGTGTTCACAAAATTAGTTACAGTGTAACCTACATCAGAATCTAAAAAGAAACACACAAGTGAGGATGAGCTTCACAAAGCTTAGTGAGGGAATGAGGACACACATGTAAGTAGTAATGATAGATGAAAATTTTAATTAGATTAGATAATTGTAAGTAGTAATGATAGATGAAAATTTTAATTAGATTAGATAATTGTGTACTACAAACAGAGTCTTGGGCGCTGCCAATTACCTTAGATAGAAACCCTCATTGCGAGGATGAGTCTATTATTGCCACACTCCATTGGTCAACATTGACTCAATCCAAACATGGTCCCCTTCCTGATGTCTCGGTCCCAGAACTAAACATCATCCCAACTCAGAAATGGACCATGGGATGAAGGAGAAGGTAAGGATACTATCCATATCTCTTTATATGGACCCATGTCAATAAAATCCTAGTCGCCCCCTATAGTGCAAACTGGGTTCCTCACAAATCGATTTTCAAGATATAACAATCTTCATAAACCAAAAAGTGTTGCACTCGCTCTCTTTGGTTTACTTAGAGATTCAAAAGGCTATGCTCAATAGTAAAAACTAATGTCAACATTAGTGGGATTGTCAATTAAGTTATGTCATAATGAGCTAAACCTTCACTTTCATAGGAAAAGAAGAAACACCACCAATAGTTGTTTCTAAAGAGCATAACAAAACAACATGTCTCTACCACAAGACATGTTTATTAACTATTTAGACATATCACTAATAGCCACACCCATTGGTCATTTTGGTGCCTATTAAGAAGACACAAACCTCTTCAATAACCATTTATAAAAATTGTAAATTAATATTTTGAATCTAATAAAATCCAAAACATTAAAATTCCAATAATCCTCATAGATTCAAAATATTTAAAATATCTAATTGAGCATATTAAACATAGTAGGACCCGTCATTGTAGGTGTCTTTCGGACTTGAACCTACACTAGGACTAATGGACTATGCTACAAAGCATGAGTGAAGTCAAACTTCTTGAACCTTCCTTCATTGGTATAACTGACTAGCCCACCATCCAAATCCTACTAGTTGATGTTCATGATATCTCTTTTATCCTTTAGAATGGATATTTTTTATCGAGCTCGTGTCCATCTCAGATTCATGGATGTTTAGAAATTCGTCTTTAAATTTTCATCGATAGGTGGCATCACTTCCTACATCCACTTATGTCAGATTATAGTGTGCACCACAGTTAACACTGCCCTATATTTCATGAGAGCCGGTTTGATTAAGAATTCATAACTCATCCTAATGTTAGATTTATGTGGGCTTAATTAATTACCTAAACTAGTTAATTCAGTGGGAGTCTGATTGACACGGTATAATCGGTTTGGTTTGGTTTGTCACATGGTATGAGATAGGTTTGGTAACCCTAATTCTATTGTGGGAAGAGTTTTAGGGTTACATCTGTATTCTATAAATACAGGGTTAGAATCCCCATAGCCACAGTTAATCAGTTCTCTGCACCCATTAGCAAGAGACGTCAGGATATCCTTTGGAGGCTGTGGAAGACTGCAGTCGAGGGATTTCGATCAAAGCTTAGAGCATCGTGGAGCGTATGAGAAATTAATCTCTTCATAGACAGGTATGTCTTTATGTTCATTGTTTATGGCTTCTCTATTGTGTTCTATGGAAACTGTATGGATGGAGAACAGGTTTCATTGAAACTCTAAACACATAATATTCTAACAGTTAGTATCAGAGCCAACCATACAGACCTAGAATCAATTGAGATTGATTATAAAGACTGATAATGAATGGTCAAATTAAAAGAGAAAATTTTCTCAAGTTTTGGATCAAATCTCAATTAGATCTGTCAGAGTTTTCCATCGACTAAAATTTTTTCGATTGACAAAATAAGTCAAGCAATATACCATTGGAAAGGTCTCGAAGAGATGGAGTCGGCGATATAAAAATCACCGGCATTGGCCATCGGACACGCCGGCATCGGCCATCGGACGCGTCGGTAATCGCCGGCGGTATCCGCGAGTGGAACTCACTAGCGGGTGGGAAGAAAAAAAAAAGGAAAAAAAATGTTACGGCAGCGTTGACCCGGTCATCGCCGGGTCAACTCGAAAACCCTAACGGGTTGGACAGTGACTCGGACCGAGTCGACCCAAAGAACCAAAAAGAAAAAAAAAGGGTTTCCAGCCGAAGGCAGCCGGGGTGCGGTTGGGGGCAGACTAGGCCGAGCCAGCCTCGCCGGGCCAAGCTTGGTCAGGCAAGGCCCAAGCCCAAGGCCAGCCTCATACACGTGCGACTAGCACGTGTGACCCGGACCTGACCCGCAAGATTGGTATCTAATCCGAAAACCTCGACCCGAAAACCCAATATTGCGACCCATATATCCGACCTGAAAACCCATACTTTTGACCCGGATACCCGAATTATGAACCGGGTTCACTCATTGGTTGGCTCGGAGGTTGAGCCAATTGGTCAGACTGCGGTTTGGTTTACGGTCTGAACCAATGTAATTAAAAAAAAAGATTATATTCGGTTCAAAGAGAACCAAATTGATTCTGGTCAGACCAAAACGAACCGAACCGACCCAGACGGGGTTTTCTTATAAGGGCCTGTTTGGTTTCTATTTTTTAACAAAAAGACATTAAACAGTGATTATGGGAGCTAGGAATGTTGGATTGACCTCCGATTTATTTCGTTGGACTCCATTTTTAATGCTCTTCAATCTGATATATATTTTGGTACATTTTGATGCATTGAAAAATATGTTATTATGGAAAAATGCCCTATGAGAACTCGATTTGTAATATTTTTACTGATTTTTCTTGAAGTTATTGTACAAAATTAATTGATTGAGCTAATGTACATGTTTATATGAATGTTTAGACTTGTAAAATTATATTTTAAAGCATTCATGGTTAAATAAATATCCCACATGAGCTACAGTTTAGGATTTGTTTATATCATGGTGGAACTTGGTGTGACCACCGGCAACCTTGTTTTATTATGATGTGTTCAAATTTAACGATATGTGTTTGTAAATGCTTCAGTTTTGATAATGTTCACCTAAATGTGACATTGTCCAAGTTTATTCAAATTATGATTTATAGCTATTGTGTAAGGATTATGGTGTGACCACCAAAGTGACAACCTTAGTTCTATCATAATATGCTCAAATCTAGCATTTATGCATTTACGAACTACAGTAAGGAAGTATAGTGTTCACACAAAAATGACACTGACATAAACTCTCACTTTTATGGATGCAGCAAAGAATGATACTGTCCACCCAAAGGTGGCGTTGTCTAAGATTATAAAGAACGGCACTGTCCACCCAAAGTGGCGTTGTCAAAGATTACAAGGAACTCATGCACATGGTTGAAGGATTGTGGCTTTAGGGGTCTTCATCCACCCAAAAGTGGTGAGATTTTTGAAAGTCATTATCTCTTTACAGTTATTGCACAGATATTGAGAGGACCAGTGCACATATTGTCCCAAAGGATGTGTGTGTAGTTCGGTTGACTTTTCAAAGATATTAATTAGCTTGTACATGTTATGTATATATATTCTTGCTAGCTAATTTTATTTGGTTTTAATCGTAGACTTACAATTATTGACATTGTAATATAGTTGTGGACATGTAATGATTAAATACCTTAAGATGCCTGTCTTTGGTAGCCAGTTCTATGAATTGGCATGGAAATTGAAAACTTGTCTAGGGCTGTTTAACCTAGATGTACTCAACAAAAAAAATTGTATTATGATCCTTAGGGTGTTTAGTCCTTAAGATCAAGTAAAACAATGTTCAAATGAGGAACATTGGAAAAGGATATTTCCTGTGAAATCCAAAGAAAGATTTGATATTTCTTGAAGGGACAGATAGACGTTTTATTACTCAAGTCCATCAGTATCAATTTTTTGATGATAAGAGATGGTATTGGGAATGTGAGGAAATATAAGGTAGAGCTGTTAACTATTAATGATAAGCTCAAGGATAAGTGAATATTTATAGGTTCAATAAAACCTATGTAGGTGACATTTTAGACTTTTTACTTCCTCATAAGAATTGTATAGTCAGATCCTGGTGACACATAGTACTTAAAAAAATATAGTGAACCCTAAAGTAAAGGAACTAAGGATAAAAGTTCAAAGAAAAGAGAAAAATATGAATGCCATTGTCATAGTGCATAATATATACCCAGACAAAGGCAAGTTGTAAAAGGGGTAGAGAAACCCATAAAAAGAAAAATATTTTTTCATGGAATAGTCAGAAACTTTGTGATAAAGAATTAGACATTTAGAAACTACAAGATAAAATGGATCTAAGTAGAATATAATTCTTGTAGAGTGACCCAAAAGGAACATGTAAAGAAAAATTTATATAGCTGGACAGCTTAAGTGAAAAAGGAATAAGGATTATGAAACTTCTGAGCAAGAAGGTGCAATATATTGGATACTTAAGCATTAATCGTAGTCTGAATCAATAGAAGTATAAAAATCTTTAATTTATTCTATCTTTGGAAGTTAAACTGTATATTGTAATCTTCCATCCTGGTCATAAGGGTTTAGGACTGTTGTCCAAAGAAAGATTAGAAAGAATAATATTCTGAAATTCTCCTTCCAAGGTTAATTAATGTGAGAATTAATTAAAAGAGAAGATGATAAGATTAAAGTAAGTGAAGGTTATTCACAACAAGGATTTATTGGACTTGGTGGAAATCGAGATTTCATCTAGGACTTTTTGTCACAGTTTAGTCTATGGTTGTTTTTCCAAATATAAAAAAAATTATTAAGGTGGAAAAATTTTTATTAAAAGAATTGAAACTATTAGATCTGAATGAGAGAGTTTTGGGAGACCATGTGATACTGGTTTATTCCCTGATAAATTTAAGCAAGTGTTTGCAAAAGCCTAAGAATGTATTTGATCCTGTAAGGAAACAATTGATATTGTAGCCTATATTGTTAATAAAGTGCTTAGTCAGTATCAGTTTCAGTTTAAGTTATCTTCTTGTTATGAGACTGTAGAACTGACATGATTTCATAATACTCGTAGGAGAGTGATTATTTTAAGACATTGAGTTGTCATATTATGGGATATTAGAATAGACCCAAGAAACTTAAAGTTTGATGAGACCACCTGGAAATGGGTATGAAGCAACCAGTTGAGATACCAGAAATGCTACTAGAGTGAAATAAAATAATTATAGAAATATTCATTAAGATCGATGCTTCAGCCATAGTAGCAGAGCTAGATGAGGCAATGAAGAGATATACTAGACCATGTAGATCTGTGATTTCATCCAATCACATGTTGTACTTCAAAATAGATGTTTTTGGTGATGGACAAAAATGAAGATCCCAATGATTTTGAGCAAGTTGTTAGTAATGAAATTGCTCTTGAATGTTTAATGATCATAAAGGATGTGTTGTTGTCTATGAACAATAATGAGACTTGAAATTTTATGCTTTTGTCAATAAGCGGTGAACTCATAGGTTAAAAATAGATATACAAAAAAAATGTATGATTCCAGTGGGAGAATTGATTGTTACAAAGTAAAATTTATAGCAAAGTGGAATCACACAAAGGGAAGAGAAAGATAACTTCAAATTTTGAGTTCTTAGTTGCTCATTTTATTTTGGAGTTGCAACAGGTAGATGTAAAGATCATTTTTCATCAAGAAAAATCTAGAAGAAAAGTTTTATATACTTTAATCACAAGTTTTTATGGTAAGGATAAAGAAGATATATTTTGTAGACTTATAAAGTCAATCTGTGGATTAAACGGATATCCGGATAATGGTATTTGAAGTTTGATAGGGTCGTATCTTCTTTCAACTTTGTTGAGATTGTTATTGACCATTGTATATATCTATAGGTCAGTGGGAGTGGATTCACCTCTTTGTCATGTGTGTTGATAGTTTTCATTGGCTTGTAGTGACATGGTTTACTCGTTGAAATCAATGTTTTTCTGTCTGATAACTTCGACATGTAAAACTGTAGGAGAAAGTACCTTTGTACCTGGTATTGAGTTTGCTCGTGATCGGAAAAATAAAATTCTAGATTTATCTCAAAGTATAAATACTGTTCGTGTTTTCGAATGGTTCAGTATGCATGTATAAATGGTAAGTTACGGATGCTAAAATCGGTAAAGGAGACAAATTGACAGAATTATGGAAAAAAAATGATACTGAGTATTAGTGTAAGACCTGTATTAAACTAACCCGGTCTTACCACCTTAAACCAGGTCTACCCATCATGGTCGAGGCAAATGGATCAAGTACGTGAGGGAGATCGCGATCCTAGGTATTAAACTGACCCAAAAACATTAAAAATAGGGGGAGGGTCGCACACCCAGCTAGGCAGGGTCGGTGTAAGACCCGTACCAAACTAACCCGGTCTTACCACCTTGAACCAGGTCTACCCATCATGGTCGAACCAAACGGATCAAGTGCGTGAAGGAGATCACAATCCCAGGTATTAAACTGACCCAAAAATACTAAAAATAGGGGGAGGATCGCATACCAAGTAAGGGAGGGTCAGACCCCCCAGTATAAAAGTCAGACCCCCAGTTTTATACCGGGGGTCGGACATTTTAAGAACCAGGGGTTGACGGGATCTCCGACCCCCCCCCATCGACCCCCAGAAATTGGTAAAAACAGCATGAACCGAAAATTAGGAAATTTTTCTAATTTCAATGGGATTCCTTCCTAATCTCTATGAGACTTATTTTGGAATCTACTTTATAAATAGGACGTCCCTAAGCCTCTTCCACTCCCTTTAGAACCCTAATTGGAATGAGAGAAAGAGAAGAGAAGGAGAAGAGAAAGAGAAGAGAAGGAAAGTAGAGAAGAAGATCAAATTGAAGGCTTCAGAGGAACAAGCCTAATTCTCAGGTATGGATACTATCTCCATGAAATTCTACAGACCTTAGAATAGATAGAGAAGAGGGAATGATCTAGGAGAAACCCAAATCATTCACCCATGGTTAGGTTTTCATGGAAAACTATGGGGGGAGATCATGAAAGCCATATAGGTGAATGAACTACGGTTCTAGGGTATAGAACATGTGTGGAATGGATTGTATAAGCCATAGGACCCCAAACACGAAGAATGAACTGTAGGATGAAAAATTGATAAAACCCATAGGGGGTCGCACGGGGGTCGATGGCCAATCGACCCTACCAGACCCTGATCATCGACCCCCAGTGTTAACAGCATGCTTTTTAAAATCAAAATTAATTCTAATTAAAATCTATCGACTTGGTTAGGTCTTCTAGTAATATAATATCGATATATAGTTGATTCTTAAAGCTTGAAAGAGGACCTACGATCAAGTAAAGGTGAGGGAACAAGACCTAAACTAATTGGTTAATAATAAACTATTTTTATTCTTGAGTCTAATGCCATGAATGATTTTATGCGTGTATGATTGTTATATGCATTCAACATGTCATCCAATATTTCTATTATTACTGTTCTTGCATATTTATTTATTGTTTATGATAATGATGATGATGATGATGATGATGATAGGAATAGGCATGTGGATGTATGTGTGTGGTTAGTGTGCTTGATGCGAGATAGTATCAGGGGGATGTGTCATAGGTGGGGCCTCAACACTCTAGCTCTATCTCTAACTCAAGTCTTGTCCACTTACATCGTCGTATCGCCATTACCTTAGCAGAACTAATACATCATAGGGCATCAGGGGGGGGTGGACGTGACACTGTGGTTCATCCTGGTCACCAGACCCTAGCTCTATCTCTATGGACGTATTAAAGGATGTTGGGGTGAGGCCTTGGATACACTGATTGGCATTAGGATTGGTTAGTTGCGAGCCCAGTTTGCGAGCCCTCGCCAGCAGGGGCTTACGTGTTGGTATGGGCAACAGGTACAGCAATAAATGTGACCTTTGTGTGTACATTGTCCATGAATTGGGTGCATATGAGTCGGCAATAAACATTACCTTTGGGTGGCTTCACACACTCGTGTATAGAGGTGCGGCGTCAATAAACGTGATCTTTGGCCACCTATCCTTTTTATAGCACATTGCAAACTCATTTACCAGACCAAAGATATGAATTGAGTGCATGCATATGTTTGTTGCATTGTTTTGTTTGCTCACTGAGCCAAGATGTGTGCTCACCCTCTCGACGTCGAATATTTTAGTTGATGATGCAGGTACCACAGTTGCAGATTATATGAATGATCCGGTGTATACGCGTGTTGCTGCAATGGAAGCTGAAGACTTAGAGGATTCGCAAGACCCCTCATGCGAGTGCAACTCATGCGTATTCTATTAGGATTTTATTTGGATTTATAAAAAGATGTAATTGATATTTTATTTAGTTATGTCTCAGTTGATACAACAATAATTTGATATTTTAATTATGAATTTAGAATGCTCAGTTCATTTACTATAAGACTTCCGCTATTGTGTATTTATTCTGATTATGATTGTGGATGCGCATGATTTTATTTTTAATAGATACCGCCTATTAGAGATCCTGGTTGAACCGTTGGTTTATAGCGGTTCATCATACCGTTCTGAATGGTGCAGAATTGGGGTGCGACAGTCGGACCCCCCAAGATAGAAAGTCAGACCCTGAGTTTTTAACCGGGGGTCGAACATTTTAGAGCCAGGGGTCGACGGGATCTCCGACCCCCTCATCGACCCCCAGTCTGCCGATAGAAACCGTGATTTGGAAACTTTTCAAATTTCAATGGGATTCTTTCCTAATCTCAATGGGACTTATTTTTGGAGTTTCTACTCTATAAATAGGACGTCCCTAAGCCTCTTTCACTCCTTTTAGAACCCTAATTGGATTGAGAGAAAGAGAAGGGAAGGAGAAGAGAAAGAGAAGAGAAGGAAAGTGGAGAAGAAGATCAAAGAGAAGGGTTCAGAGAGACAAGCCTAATTCTCAGGTATGGGTACTATCTCCATGAAATTCTACAGACCTTTGAATAGATAGTGAAGAGAGAATGTTCTAGGAGAAACCTAAATCATCCATCCATGGTTAGGTTTTCATGAAAAACCATGGGGGAAATCATAAAAATCATATAAGTGAATAAACTATGGTTCTAAGCCATAGAACAGGTATGTAATGAGTTGTAGAAGCAAGCCATAGGATCCCAAACACGAAGGAATGGACTAAAGGATGAAAATTTGACGAACCCATAGGGGATCGCACGGGGGGTCGATGGCCAATCGACCCTACCAGACCCTAACAATCGACCCCCAGTGTTCGGGAAGTCCAGACTGTGGGTGGTCCCACCCAGGGTCGATGGAACCTCCGACCCTAGCATCGACCACCAGTTAACAGCATGCTTTTTAAAATCAGAATTAATTCTAATTAAATTCTATCAACTTGATTAGGTCTTCTAGTGTTATAATATCGATATATAGTTGATTCTTAAAGCTCGAAAAAGGACCTATGATTAAGCAAAGGTGAGGGAACAAGACCTAAACTAATTGATTAATAATAAACTGTTTTACTCTTGAGTCCAATGCCGTGATTAATTTTATGCGTGTATGATTGTTATGTGCATTCAACATGTCATCCAATATTTCTATTATTACTGTTCATATATATTTAATTATTGTTTATAACATGATGATGAGGATGATGATAGGAATCGACATGTGGATGCATGTGTGTGGTTGGTGTGCTTGATGCGAGTGAGTATCAGGGGGAGGTGTCATAGGCGGGGCCTCAGCACTCTAGCTCTATCACTAACTCAAGTCTTGTCCACTGACATCGTCGTATTTCCATTACCTTAGCAGAACTATTACGTCGTAGGGTATGAGGGGAAGTGGTCTCGGACCGTGTAGTTTTTGACTCTGCCGGGGGGCTTTAGCCCTATCTCTATGGATGTATTGAGGGATGCTGGGGTGAGGCCTTGGATACACTGATTGGCATTAGGATTGGTTAGTTGCGAGCCCAGTTTGCGATCCCTCGCCAGCAGGGGCTTACGTGTTGGTATGGGCAACGGGTACAGTAATAAACGTGATCTTTGCGTGTACATTATCCATGATGGATGCATGTGGGTCGACAATAAATGTTACCTTTGGACGGCTTTACACACTCGTGTATAGAGGTGCGGCGTCAATAAACGTGACCTTTGGCCACCTATCCTTTCTATAGCACATTGCATACTTATTTACCAGACCAAAGATATGAATTGAATGCATGCATATGGTTGTTGCATTGTTTTGTTTGCTCACTGAGCCATGATGTGTGCTCACCCTCTCGACGTCGAATATTTTTAGTTGATGATGCAGGTACTATAGTTGAAGATTATATGAATACTCCGGTATATGCGCGTGTTGCTGCAATGGAAGCTGAAGACTTGGAGGATACGCATGACCCTTCAAGCGAGTGCAACTCATGCGTATTCTATTAGAATTTTATTTGAATTTATAAAAGGATGTAATTGATATTTTATTTATTTATGTATCAGTTGATACCACAATAACTTGATATTTTATTTATGATTATTACATTTAGAGTTCTCAGCTCATTTACTATAAGACTTTCACTATTGTGTATTTATTCTGATTATGGTTGTGGATGTGCATGGTTTTATTTTTAATGGATATGACGTATTAGAGATCCTGGTTGAACCATTGGTTTATTAGCGATTCATCACACCATTATGAATGGTACAGAATTGGGGTGTGACAACTTGGTATCAGAGCCTCTGAGGCTTTATCTGTGAAACCGTATACTTCCACAAAAGGTCCTGAACTGAGATAGGATAAAAATTTAAAAGATGTAATAATAACACACCATAAGCATCTGTATTGTTTGAGACTAAACTGAAAGAGAATAATGCATCTATTAAATGAGAAACAAATTTATATACAACCAAAAGGAATAACAAATATTTATATATATATGATTAAAGCAGAATACAGTCCACAGTCCAGGCAGTTACTCTGAAATACGAAAAGAAAAATAAAAGAAGTACATCAAGAAGCTGGAAGTGATGGGGGAGGCGGTGCCTCACTGTCTCTATCATAGTCCTCAGCGTAGACTCTGGTCAACCAAGCTATCTGAGTCTGGGTCGTCTGGAGACTAGCTGTGAGATCAGCCACCCGCTGGTCAGTCACACGCTGAGCATCCCTCAGCTCTCCCATCCGCTGATCCGATACGCGCTGAGCAACCAGAAGCTCTCCCACCCATTGATCGAACGAGTGCTAAGCCTCTAGAAGCTCTCCCATCCTCAAGTCAGACATACGCTGAGCCTCTCGTATCTCATGCAATATCCCAATCATGTCGTCAGAAGGAGCATACGAAGGACCAGCTGCATACGAAGGACCAGCCGAAGAAGATGGACCAGCTCCAGTAGCATGAGTAGGTGATGGAGGAGGTATGACATCTACATCCATGTATAGCCAGTCGTCATCATCCCCCTGAACCCCTGCTCCAGCGGCTGCTGCTGCTGCTGCTGCCTCAGCATCAGCCATCTCCACTCGAGTGCGAGGGCGCACCATCGTGTTCCTCTCCTCATCGCTAACCTGGGCATCCCGCATGCCCATCTTGCAGATAGCCTCCCAATCTAGAGGCGATGAGAAGGATTTCTCCTGAATATTCTCATCCAATAAGTCAACCCCTAGGCGGGTAAGCAAGGTAGTGATCATGTGTCTATAAGGAAGGTTGCCAGTGTGACTGGGCAACGTGGCACTGATCATCGTACGCATGATGATGTAGGGAAGGCAGATGGGCTGCTTAGTGCATATGCAGTATAATAGATACTGGGTCAACTGGGAGACCCTCTCGTAATGACCACTCTGCGGTATCAGGTTATGCTGAATGATCTGGCAGTATACCCGTGGATCTGAGCGGAGATAACTTGCTTTCATCTGCCAGCGATCAGGTCTGATGAGCTGGCTATCGATCTCAGCCCTCATCTGTAGAGAAAAGAACGGGGGCTCTCCAGAAGCACAGAATACCAAGGGGCCAGAATAGGAAATGCCCAACAAGTCGGCCAGCTGCCGATAATCAAATGAAACATCAACCCCCTTGACGTAACTGGTGATCCGAAGCTCACCACCCCTCTCAACATCATTGTAATCTCCCACCACCTAGAGATTACAGTAGAACTGGCGTACCAAGTCAGGACGGGTACACGCATCATAGGTGATGACAGGGAGCCAGCCCATATCACCAAAGGCCCCCTCCACATTGAACAGGGCTAAGCTAGCCAAGTCCACTTTGTGGCCGCCCTCTACCTTCTTGCGAGCATAGTGGGCATACTGTGCCTCGGCTTCATTGGAACGGAAGCGAAGACAGTCGTGAACTCGGGGTACCTTGGTACGAGCCATAGTATCTACAAATAAGAAAGAAAAATAAATAATGGATTAGTAGAGAGTAAAAACCCAAAATTTCGACATAATAACGACGTAAATTGGTGAAAAGCCTCACTTTTCACCCATATGCGTGGGCAGGAGGACTTACATAGATCCTAGACTATCATGTGAGACTCATACATTCAGAAATTTCAACTAATTAGATTGAATTGCAAGAAATTTCAAGAAATTTAAAATCTTGACAAAATTAGGCAAAAAGTGTAAATTTCGAGTTTCTCGATAACCAATCGATGAAACTCGAATATTTTTGAGGGCTTTCATTCCTCGAGTCACCAACAACAAAAGACCCCAATAAAAATTGAATTTTTACGGTTGGAAAAAGTTAATTTGAAAAATACGAGATTAACGAGCAAAAACCTAGGTAAAGAAACCTAAAAACATAAAAAGGTAGAAGACATACCTGTAACGGCGGTGTAGACGACGAAATAAGGAGTGCAAACCACCAACGGATCGGAGTTGTCATTGTAGCAACTCAGAGGGACGAGTTGAGTCGAAGCGGAGAAGAAAGAATGAGAAATGGACTTTGAATCGAAACTTAAAAATCAGATTTTTAGTCCGGGGGTCAGAAAATTTGATTAAAACAATCGACCCCCGCATCGACCCTCGGCTCTCGGGAATCTGACTGAGAACCAGGGGTTGCACCCTGGGTCGGACATCCTCCGACCCCCCCATCGACCCCTGGCTCTCGGGAAGAATGGGTGATTTCCCAGGGTCGCAGACTGAGAGTCGGACACCCATCGACCCCCACCATCGACCCTGCAATGAAAACACAACATTTTGGACAGAATGACCTGAAAAATTTGAAATTTGCATTTGTTAGTGGTTTTAAAATATGAGAATGAAGTATTTAATGATTGTTTCTCGTGTTCAATGATTTCAGGCAATCCCACTATCAGATTAATTAATGGCGGGACGCAGAGTAACCAGACAGAGCCGTAACTCTATTCCACCATCAGCACCTGTGGGGGAAGATAACCAAACACAAACGGGAACACAAGGGAATATGAACACGACACCGTCCGTCATAAATGGGCAGGTAAATCCTACCAATCTGCCAGCTCCACCTACAGACTTGGCCACAATCGTAATGAACTTGGCCCAACAGCTGCAACAGATGCAACATGCACAAGCTATTATCCAAGCTGCCATAGGCATAACTCTTCCAGCTGCACAGACACCTCCAATGCCAGCCAGACAGGCAAGCACAGCACCAGGGGGAAGTAACACAGTACCCCACGCACCTCAGACTCCTATCATGCAGGCTCAAGTACAAAATCCTGAGATAGCTCCAGGTGGATATCAATACCAACCACCTATGTATGGAGCGTATGTCCCGCAGCAACTAGACCACTCCAGACTGGTGGAGCATTTTCTGAAACTAAAGCCCAGAGAATTTAATGGCAAGCTAGCAGATCCTTATGGCCGGCACACTGGGTTGACGAAATGGAAAGAAACTTTATGATGATGACACTAAATGAAGAAGAAAAAGTGTTATGTGCCACCTTTATGTTGAAAGGAGATGCACACCATTGGTGGAGGTCTACCATGACGTATTTACTTACAAGGCACGCCCAACTGACTTGGGATATTTATAAAGAGACGTTCTTTGAGAAGTATTTTCTGAGAATTTTCAGAGATTCTATGGAGAAAGAGTTCCTGAGTTTATATCAGGGGCAGATGACCGTGGACGCGAATCAACAGCGTTATGAAGAGTTGCTCTTCTTTGCACCCACTATTATGCAAGAGGAAAACGCAAAGACCCGAAGGTTCGTCATGGGACTTAGGGGAAGCATCCGCGAGCACATTCTGGGACATGAAAAGAAAATTTGTAATGAAGTGGCACAAATTGCTCGAGTTATAGAATCGAGCCAGAAGGAGAGTTATTTCATGCAAAACAGAGGTATCAAAAGGCTAGCTGGAAATTCTTATAATGGAGGGAATAACAAGACATTCAAACCCTTTCGTGCTCAAGGCTTTACTGCTGTAACCAAGACTACTCTCGTAGCTCAACAGCAACAGAAGCCAATTACTGAAGGGATAAAATGTTTTAACTGCAACCAAGTGGGGCATATAGCAAGGGAATGTCCTAAGCCCAAGAAGCAGCTACATCAAGGACGAGTTTACACGGTTACGTCCGAGGATGCTGCAGCATCACCTGATGTGGTCACAGGTATGACTTACATTTTTAGTTAGTTGTATTACATTGTATGAGCATGTAGACTAAACCAAGACAAATCACAGGTATCGTTCCGATTAATGGCATTCCCGCCAGAGTACTCTTTGATTCAGGAGCTACTCATTCCTTTATGGAGTTACTCAGAATGCTGCCAAGATATCAGATCTGTGACGTTTGGAAAGAAGTTAAATCTTCCCCTTAAATCCTTAGACTACAAACTACTTGTACGATCACCTATGGGATTAGAAGTGGAGTTAGAAAAAGATTAGGGACCATGTCTAGTTCTTATTGGTGAAAAGACCTTGGAAGCGATCTTGATCCAACTTGAGATGACAGACTTTGACGTCATCTTGGGAATGGACTGGTTAGTTCGGTATTCTGCAAACTTATTGTGTGTCGAAAAGAAGCTGACATTTAAAGACAAGGAAGGAGCAGAGTTCAATTTTACGGGAACCAAACTTTTCCGTAAACGAAAGCTCATACTCTCGGTGCAAAAGGCTAAGAAGTGCCTCGAGAAAGGAGCAGTCGGATATTTAGTATCTATGGTTGACCTTACCAAAGAAGCACCACGAATGGAAGATATTGATGTTGTGCGTGACTTCCTAGACGTATTTCCTAAAGAATTACCAGGATTACCACCCGACCGAGCCACGAAGTTTGTTATAGATCTTATACCTAGAGCTGCACCAGTATCGAAAGGACCTTATCGAATGGCTCCCACCGAACTGAATGAATTGAAAGTACAACTACAAGAACTCCTGGACAAGGGTTACATTCGCCCTAGTATATCAACATGGGGAGCGCCAGTATTATTCGTGAAAAAGAAGGACGGTAGCGTTCGCTTCTGTATAGACTATCGAGAACTGAATAAACTGACAATCAAGAATTGGTATCCTTGCCTCGGATCGATGACCTGTTCGATCAGTTGCAAGGTGCCAAAGTGTTCTCAAAGATTGATCTTCGGTCAGGCTACCATCAGCTGAAGATTAAGGATGGTGATATCCCCAAGACAACATTCAGGACCAGATATGGATATTATGAATTTTTGGTCATGTCTTTTGGATTGACAAAAGCACCAGCAACCTTTATGGAACTTATGAACCGGGTTTTCCACGACATGTTTGATATGTCGAATATTGTATTCATTGATGATATATTAGTCTACTCCAAGGATGAGGAAATGCATGTTAAGAATCTAAACGCCGCTCTGCAGCGACTGCGGACGGAAAAGCTCTACGCCAAATTTACAAAGTGTGAGTTTTGGCTAAAGGAAGTTGCATTTCTAGGTCATGTAGTATCCGCTGAAGGAATTAAAGTGGATCCCAGCAAGATCGAGGCTATTGTAAAGTGGGAAGCATCGAAGAGCATTGCAGAAATTAGAAGTTTCTTGGGTCTAGCTGGGTATTATCGACGATTTGTGGAAGACTATTCCCGAATTGCCGTACCTCTTACCAATTTGAGTAAGAAGGGCGAGAAGTATGTTTGGACGGATAAATGCGAGAAGAGTTTTCAAACCTTGAAGGCTAGATTGATATCAGCTCCAATCTTGACCATCCCGATTCCAGGACAACCATTTATCTTGTATACCGATGCGTCAGGAATGGGATTAGGATGTGTACTTATGCAAGGAGAACAAGTAATTGCTTATGCCTCAAGACAACTGAAGACACATGAGAAGAACTATCCTACACATGATTTGGAACTAGTGACAGTAGTACATGTTGTCAAAATATAGAGACATTATCTGTACGGGGAGAAATTTCAGATTAAATCAGACCATAAAAGTCTTACTTATCTATTTAATCAGAAGGAGCAGAATATGAGACAAAGAAGATGGCTGGAACTATTGAAAGACTATGATTGTGATATCCAGTATCATCCAGGGAAAGCTAATGTAGTAGCCGATGCGTTGAGTAGAAAGGCAATGATAAAATCTCAGGGAGAGGTTAGCACAACTGTCGTAATGTGTACTACCAGAAAGGTATTAAACCACGAAAATGAGCAGTTTGTGATAGATGCACCAGATGGATCAGCCAACCAAGGGTTTATTCATCGGTTTTCAAATATGTTCACCGCATTGAAGATTATACCGGATATAGTCGATGAAGTGAAGACAGCTATCAAATCAGACCCTTACTTAAGAACGGTACAAGAGGACATCGAAAAAGGTAGAACTAACTCTGAGTTCACCTTGGACGAAGCCCACGCCACTATCTATTCGATACATCCTGGAAGTACAAAAATGTATCATGATCTAAAAAATTTTTATTGGTGGAGAGGAATGAAAGCAGACGTAGCTAAGTTCGTGTCTCAATGCCTAAATTGTCAGAAAGTAAAGGCTGAACGACAAAGACTGGCCGAACTGTTACAGCCGTTATCGCAACCAGCATGGAAATGGGACTGCATCACTATGGACTTCGTCACAGGATTACCATTGACTCCTCGAGTAGTTGACGCAGTTTGGGTGATTATAGACCGGCTGACAAAAACAGCTCGTTTTATACCTATACGACCTCAGTATACATTGGAGAGGTTAGCTAAGCTGTATGTGGATAACATTGTGCGATTACACGGTGTACCTAAAAGCATTGTGTCCGATAGAGATCCACGATTTACTTCAAAGTTTTGGGAAGGATTGCAAAAGGCTATGGGTACAACATTGAAGTTTAGTACCGCATTCCATCCGCAGACAGATGGATAGTCAGAGTGTACAATTCAGATTCTAGAAGATATGCTTCGAGCATGTGTGATTGATTTTAAAGGATCATGGGATGAAAAGTTACCATTTATTGAGTTCGCTTATAACAGTAGCTATCAGGCTACTATACAGATGTCACCCTATGAAGCATTGTATGACCGAAAGTGTCAGACTCCCTTGTTTTGGAATGAATTTAGGGAACGTAGTATTGTTGGACTGGAATTTATTGAAGAGACTTGTCGAGTGGTCGACATTATCAAGAAAAGAGTGAGAACAGCTCAGAATCGTCAGAAGCAATATGCAGATACCCGACGCCGAGACCTTGAATTCGTCGTGGGTGATAAAGTATTCTTAAAAGTATCGCCTATGCGAGGATTGAAACGGTTCGGACAGAAAGGAAAACTAAGTCCAAGATATGTCGAGCCATATGAGATTTTAGCTAAGTGTGGGAAAGTGGCGTACCAGTTAGCACTACCACCATCTATGTCAAGTGTGCATGACGTATTTCATATTTGCTTATTAAAGAAGTATGTCAAGGATCCAACGCACGTTCTGATAGTAGATTTACCTGATTTGACTGATGATTTGACATTTTAGGTAACACCAATTGAAATCACCAGCCGAAAGGTTCAACGACTATGCAACCGTGATATCTATTATGTTAAGGTCATCTAGAGAAGTAGAGATATGGAAGAAATTACATGGGAAGAAGAGAATGCTATGCGAAAGCAATACCCTCATTTATTTGACTCGGAAGGTATGTACAATTTCGAGGATGAAATTTTTATAAGTAGGGGGAGTTGTAAGACCCGTATTAAACTAACCCGGTCTTACCACCTTGAACCAGGTTTACCCATCTTGGTCGAGCCAAATGGATCAAGTACGTGAGGGAGATCGTGATCCCAGGTATTAAATTGACCCAAAAACACTAAAAAAAGGGGGAGGGTCACACTGTAAGACCCGCACTCCGTAAACCCGGTCTAAACCTTGGTTTTGTGTCGTAGCAGGTCTTCCGATCATCACCGGGCCAGACGGGACGAGCGGATGACAAACAGGTATGAAATCGGACCAAAGATGATCGAATCAACATGATTTTATGTTGACCAGTCGATGGTACCGGTCTTGGTACCGGTCGACCGGTCAAGTCTGCGCAGCTAAGTGTGGAGATTCAGAAATTGACTTCTAAGGGTCCCACTTTCTTGATTTCGAATCCTAAGACTTTCCTAATCCTAATAGGGTTACTAAATCCTAATTCTAGCCTATATAAACACCCTTAAGCCTCCTCATATTCTTTCTATTGTCTCTCACAAACCCTAGAGAAGAGAAAAAGGTTGGAAAGGAGAAGGAGCTAGGAAGAAGAAGAAGGTGCCGCCATTACCGTTCGACGACGCTCACGCTATGCCAGTCAACGGTAAGTGTTTGAATCAATCTTCTTACCCTATGTTAGTTGTGTGGGTGGATCAATACCGTGCAAAGTAGGTATTGATCTAAAACCCTAAATTGGCCAATAAACCCTAAGTCGTCCAACCTTAGATTCGAGTTTCAAGATGATATTCATCGAAACGAGACTTGAATGAGTTGGGGATAACTCTAACTCCAAGTTTAGACTTAGAATGAATAGGGGAAACCGTGGAAATCCATAGAGGATGATCGACGGCAGTCGAAAAACCCATGTATGGTCTTTCGGAGACATACCGGTCGACTATACCGGTTGCACACAGTGCGACCGGTATGTTGCCACCGGTATCCCTCGGGAGGCTGGTCTGTGGGGACCGGCTGACCATACCGGTCGCCAGTCTTCCCCACAGAGTTGCGACCGGTACATGCCACCGGTCAGCTCTGTGAGGGTATTTTGTAACCATGTTGGTTTCTGACCAACATGAAACCCTAAGCAATGTATTCTAATGAAACCCTAATAATATTGTAGGACTTTGTGACTTTCCGTTTGCATCTTGCGAGGTGGAGCAAGCTATCAAACGAGCGTCAGGTAAGGGAATCTGACCTAAACCTAATAATTAATGGACAGTAAGTTGTTGTTAATCTCCTGAATATCTATGATGTGATGCTTGTGCATATTCACATGCCATCATTTACTTTCAGTTATTATTATCGTTCATGCATTGATAGGATGTGATTGTTAAGCATGTGATTATTTTCGTTAGTGTGTGGAGTGGGGCATGGGCCTGGGATCGCTCCTCACACTAGCACCTTTCGTAGCATTCTGTCTTAACATGCTTGGTACGGGAGGGGCATCAGGGGAAGGTCGTGGTACGGTGGTCTCCGATATTGATGTTGGCCTGGCCATGGTTATGTGGCACTGTGGTCTCCGAGTCGACGCTGGCTTGTCCACGATGCTTTAGCTCTATCTCTATGCCGTAGGGAGTTATGTTGGGATAGGGTCTACCTGCGTATTGTTTCTATCCTAGTGGGTTAGTTGCGGATAGGGCATCAGGGGAGGTGTGGGAATGCCTTAGCTCTATCTCTATGCCGTAGACGGTTGTGCTGGGATAGAGCGTACATTGATGACATATAGGATTGGTTAGTTGCGAGCCCAGTTTGTGAGTCCTGGCCAGTAGGGGCTTAGGTACTGGTATGGGTAGAGCATCAGGGGAGGTACGGGGGTATCTTAGCTCTATCTTTATTCCATGATGGGTGCATGTGGGCCAATGGGGGTGTGATCCATGAGGTGCCACACACTCGTGTATAGAGGTGCGGGGGCCACCAAACCTTTCTATAGTACATTACAAACTTAAAACCAGACCACAACATAAAATGATTGTTACTCATGCATAATATTGTGAAACTGTCTGATTGTCTTACTGAGCTAAGTTGTGAGCTCACCCTTTGTACGTACATTGTTTTAGATGTTGATGCAGGTTACACTGTGGATGACTACATGAATGCCCCGGCGTATGGTGACGTTGCTGCTTTGAGTGTACAGGCAGGAGAGGACGAGCATGACGCTTCATGCGAGTGCCCTTTCTGCGTGTACCTGTGATCGGATTTTTGTTTATTCGTTTCAGTTATTTTCGTTTGATATTAAAGGGATGTAAAAGATATTTATTTTATGTTTGGATTTGAATAATTGGATACTTATTTAATTATCAATAGAGACTCAGTTCATTCTATTTTAAATACTTCCGCTGTACTATTATATTCTGATTGTGGTTATGTGTGATGGTTTGTATGAGTGGACACGGCCTATTCGAGATCCTGGTGTGAACCGAATGACGGTTCACTCACACCATTCTGGTTGGATCGGAATTGGGGTGTGACAACTTGGTATCAGATCTCTCTGGCTCTGTCCACAGACCAAATTGTACTTAATTAAGTCGATGAACTGAGTTAGGAAAAATGTAAAAAAATCTTAATACAAACACACCCTAAGCATTGTTTGATACCTGAGACGGACTAAGAAAGAGAATAATGTACTATTCTAAATATGAAACTTAACATGTGCACATACACTAGTTAGGTGAAACATAAAAACTTTCATTAAATAGAAAATGAGTATCAGATAAAAATAGTGCTACAGGATACAGTCCACAAACCGGACAGTTACCCTGTTATATAAACCATCAAGAGAAAGAAAATAAAAGTAAATCATGGGGTGGGGGCCTAGGAGGAATAGGGTCTGCTATATCATAATCTCGCTCGTAAGCGACCCTAAGCCAATGCACCTGGTCCTGAGTCACCCGTAGGCTATGAGCCAGACGTCCCAACTCCTGACCCATCTCTCGCTGAGACTCTAGGATGACCCTCTGGGTGTCCCTGATCTCAGTGAACATACTCAACACCGGGTTTGGGGAAGGATGAGACGGTCCGACGATAGAGGTAGATGGTGGTGCTGCAGGTGTAGGCTGTGGAGCTGGCGCTGGTACACCCTCGGCCCTATCCTCGTCGTCATCACGCTCGAGCTCGGCTGCATAGGCCGCATTGGCTGTTGCTGCTACTGCTGCTACGGCTGCTAGCCTCCCGAGTGGGCGAGGGCGAGCCTCCAACTCGTCATCGCAAACAGGCAGGTCAACCATCTGCATCCTTTGAATGGCGTCCCAGTCTATGTCAGAGGTCATAGTATCCTCAACGGTCACCTCACCTCTCATGCTTACGCCCAGGCGACGTAGCAGGAAGGTAATGAGACGACCGTATGGAAGGTTACTGGCCTGATCGGCCAGGGTTGCCTGATGCATGGTCTTGATGATGAGATAAGGGAGAGAGACCCGCTCCCCGGTGCAGACGCAATAAGTGATGTACTGAGTGAGCTGGGATAACTCACTTTAGTGGCCGCTCTGGGGCACGATGTTGTGCTGAATGATGCGACTATATACTTGAGGTGCAGGTCTCAAGCTAGCCGCCTTCATGGGAGCTCCAGGGTATAGTATCTGATCTACTATCTCTCGACGCAGATCCTCATTCAGATAGCCCTTCGCTTTGGGAGGGCAATACACTAGGTCTCCATCATTAGGAACCCCTAGAAGGTCGGCCAGCTGGTGGGTGTTGAATGAAATGGGTACACCCCAGACATAGCTAGTGATGCGCAAATCCCTACCCTGGTTGGGATCGTTAACAGCTCCGTGCAGCTCCAGGTTAGCATAAAAATGCTTAACCAGATTGGGACGGGTGGTGTCAGTGTAGGATATTACCGGTACCCACCCAAGCGCGTTGAAGGCAGCTTGCACGTCGAATCTCTCCAACTGATCCAGGTTAACCCGGCTTCCACATTCAATGCTCTTGTTGTCAAACCACGGGAACCGAGCCTGTGCTTCTATAGAACGAAACCAGTGCTCGTCAAGTTGGGGAACTGGTGGCTGGGGAGCACGTGAGCTCGAGCCATGAGGACGTTTCCCAAGAGTATGTCGGGGAGCCATTTTAACTGCAAAATAATAGAAAGCAAGATGAAAATGTTAGAAATTGTCAAAATTTCGGCAGCATAACGACAGTAAATTGGGAAAAAGCCTCAAACTCACCCAAAAACATGGGGAGGAGGACTTACGTAACCCCCACACTCTTCAACAAATCAATCACAAGCATTTACAACTAGAAATTTCAGAAATTTAAGAAAAATCAAGAAAATTCGAAAAATTTCGAAAACCTAGGTCAAAAAGTGTAAAAATTCGATTTTTATGAAAACCGTTCGGAGAAACCTCAAATTGGTTGAGGGCTTTTGCTCTTGGGGGTCCCTGAACCCTTTCCAAGCCGAAGGAAAAGAGTTCCTACGGTTGGAACATCTCAATCAATGAAAAACCTAAATTTTTACATAAAGACGATATGGAAAATATCTAAAAACTTGAAAGAGAAGGAAGAGACCTACCTGGAGACGATGTTCTACGCTTTGAACGGAAGGAATCGGCTTCTAAGGTCACCGTCCGGATTGTAGCAACTCGGATTGGCAGAGAGGAATCGCCACCGGAGAGAAAAGAGAAAGAAAAGTGAGAAATTTTCTCACTTTTCGCGATTTTAAAGCCAATTTTGTGCATACCGGTCGACCGGTATCTCGCCAGGTGTGCGACCGTTATGTCTCGGTCAGAATTCTAATTCTGACCGATCGACTATACCGGTCGCAACACTGTATACAGGGTGTCGACCGGTATGTTGCGACCGGTCAGCACCAGATTAGCCAGAAAATCTCAGAAAATTTTTTAAAATTGTGAATTTAAATATGCCTTTTTGTGACTGTTTCGCCTTATATTGTTCAAGACTAACACCACTATTGCTTCATTCTCATGTGTTATGTCTTCTTCTCAGATTCAAACAGAATAGTCTGAGATGGTGGGCGGAAACGGTTGTAGGGGTCGGAAGAGTCACCAGGCCAGGATGCGCCTCGAGGAAGAAGAACAGGTTGAGCAAGGCCATGTTAGAGAGCCAAGCCCAGAAGTTGAGGAAGAACAGGTTCCAGAGGTACCGAAAAATTTACCTGGCCCACCTCACAGGAATTCGGAGACCATTGTTACAAACTTGGTCTATCAGATGCAAGCTCAACTGAAAGAGTTCCTAAGCGAGATACTGAAGATGCTCAGGCCACCGAGTTCTGCCCCCACTGAAGGTACGCCTGAGTCTGGAGAGAAAAATACTTCACAGCCGATGCAGGGTAGCCCAAGGCCGATGGGCCAAGCACAAAATGTACCACCACCGCATCAGTTTTCGTCGCCTTCTGCGTACCTGGGAGCCTATTCGTATCCACCACCATGGTACGGAATAAACACTCAGGGACAGCATGATCTGAGTAGAGCGTGGATAGATTTCTGAAGTTGAAGCCTTCATCGTTCACCGGTAAGACAGGGAGACCATTGTGGCCAGCACAGTGGGTTGCAGAGATGGAGAAAAACTTCTGACTGATGATCTGTACAGAGGAGGAAAAGGTCTTATTTGCCACTCATATGCTGAAAGAAGACGCAAATGTTTGGTGGAATTCTACACGGGCATATCTGGAGACTAAGTATACACTGGTGGATTGGGAAGTGTTTAAACTCGATAAATACTTTTCGAAGAGTTTCAGAGATCAAATGGAGAAGGAGTTCCTCAATCTACAACAATCTCAGTCGACCGTGGATGCTTATCAGCAGAGGTACGAAGAGCTATTCTTCTTCGCACCGGCAAGTATGCAAGAGGAAGAGACCAAGACACGTAGGTTCACCATGGGACTACGTGGAAGTATCAGAGAGCACATATTGGGTCTGGACAAGAAAATCTATGATGAGGCTGTGCAGGTTGCGAGGGTGATAGAGTCCAGTCAGAGGGACAGCTTCTTCGCTCAGAACAGAGGAGTAAAGAGACCCGCTATTGAGAGTTCAGGTGGCGGTAACAGTAGACCCTTCCGCCCATACAGGGCTCAGACCGCTACAGTACCTGCTAGAAACAATACGACACCACCTGTGCCACAGAATGCCGGATTCAACCCGAATATCAAATGTTTTAACTGTCAGCAAGTGGGTCATATTGGAAGGACCTGCACTCTACCTAGGAAGCAACCTCCCCAGCAAGGAAAAGTTTATGCGGTCACCACTGAAGAGGCAGCCGCATCACCTGATGTGGTCACTGGTACGATTCTATCCCTTACTATTTAGCTTATTATTTCATTGTGAATGAGCATGTAGAACTAAGGGACAATAAATTCCAGAAATTATAAATGTAGCTGGTATACCCGCCAGAGTATTATTTGACTCTGGGGCCACGCATTCCTTTGTTTTTATTTCCTTTAGAAAGCGAATGGAGTTACCAATCAAGAACTTGAACCCAAGCTTGATAGTTCGCTCTCCGCTGGGAGTCTAAGTGGCTTTGTCCGAATACTATGGACCATGTATAGTTTGTATTGAAGGTCGAGACATAGAAGCAAGCCTGGTACTACTTGAGATGGCAGACTTTGATGTCATCTTGGGAATGGATTGGCTAGGCCATCATTCAGCTACCCTGTTATGTGGTGAAAGGAAGCTTATGCTTACAGACAAAGAGGGAAGGGAGTATAGCTTCACTGGGATCAAGCTTTGTAGGAAGCGGAAGTTAATTCTCTCCGCCCTAAAAGCTAAGAGATGCCTAGAGAAAGGGGGAGTGGGGTATCTAGTATCTGTAGTCGACACCACGGTGGAGTCACACAAGATGGAAGATATAGATGTGGTTCGAGAGTTCCCAGATGTATTTCCAGAGGAGCTTCCAGGTCTACCGTCGGACAGAGCTACAGAGTTTGTAATAGACCTTATGCCAGGTTCGGCGTCGGTGTCCAATGCACCATACAGGATGGCCCCTACCGAGTTAAAGGAGTTGAAGACCTAATTACAAGAATTGTTAGATAAGGGTTTCATACGACCTAGCATATCGCCTTGGGGAGCACCGGTATTATTCGTCAAGAAGAAGGACGGAAGTGTAAGGCTATGCATTGACTATCGTGAACTGAACAAGTTGACGATCAAGAATCGGTATCCTTTGCCTAGGATCGATGATCTGTTCGATCAATTCCAGGGTGCAAAGGTTTTCTCGAAGATTGATCTTCGATCGGGGTATCACCAACTGAAGATCAAGGCCGGAGATATTCCGAAGACTGCTTTCAGGACGAGGTATGGACATTATGAGTTTCTAGTTATGTCTTTCGGGTTGACCAATGCTCCAGCGTCGTTCATGGAACTGATGAACCGAGTGTTTCATGATTGTGAGGACAAAGATGGAAATCTTTAGAAGTCGCCACCTAGATTTAGGTCTAGGACCTTAGAAATGTGAAATCTCACCCCTAGGTAAGACTTCGATTGACTCATGACCCTTAGATTAGAATTCTGGTCCATCAGAGATTGGGTAAGTGTCAGGTTACGGTTATGGGAAGGGGTTAGGCACCCAAACCGCCCGATCGAAATCGGTCTCCTATACCTTTCCTATGCTAGACTCTATTTGCTAAGTCAAACCAAACCAAGGGGTTTGATATCATTGAACCGAATCTGTATCCATCAGATTGCCTACGTATTACGGATTTATTCCGAAAATCAGGTTCACCATCGTAGTTCAGGTGTGATTAAAGTTTATGGATGTGATTTATGCTTGTGCATGATTAAGTTCTTTGTTCAAGTTGAAATTTATGCTTGAAAGGCTGTGAAATCCTATGGGTTAGGATCCGGATAGTCCATGTGGACTGATAGATAGTCCTAGGGGATCTAAGAATAACCCTATTTGGGTTGGAATGTGGATAATATCCTAGTGGATCTATGGATAGTCCAAGTGGACTAAGATGTGGATAAATATCCTAGTGGATCTATGGATAGTCCAAGTGGACTAAAGTGTGGATAACCCTATTTGGGTTAAAATATGAGAGATATCCTAGTGGATCTATGGATAGTCCGAGTGGACTAAATTGTGGATCCGAATTTGGGTTTCTCCCAAATAGCCTACGTATCCTAGGGTTTGACCTAGGAATCAGAATCCGCGTAGTTCGGGCTGATGGGTAGATATCTTAGTGGATCTATGGATAGTCCGAGTGGGCTAAGGTGAATATCCTAGTGGATCTATGGATAGTCCGAGTGGACTAAAGTGTGGATCCGAATTTGGGTTTCTCCCAAATAGCCTACGTATCCTAGGGTTTGCCCTAGGAATCAGAATCCGCGTAGTTCGGGAATGACGGGTGGATATCCTAGTGGATCTATGGATAGTCCAAGTGGACTAAGGTTTGGATAACCCCTTTTGGATTGGAATATGGATAGATATCCTAGTGGATCTATGGATAGTCCGAGTGGACTAAGGTGTGGATCCGAATTTGGGATTCTCCCAAATGGCCTACGTATCCTAGGGTTTGCCCTAGGAATCAGAATCCGCGTAGTTCGGGATGACGGGTGGATATCCTAGTGGATCTATGGATAGTCCAAGTGGACTAAGGTTTGGATAACCCCTTTTGGGTTAATGATTGAGAACCTATTCTAGGTTTAGGGTTTAGAACCTATTCTAGGTTTAGGGTTTAGAACCTATTCTAGGTTTAGGGTTTGCCGAGGGACAAATCGTCCTAAATTACCCTTTTCAATCTGAATTCTAATTTTGGAAGGTTTGGCAAAGAATTCTCTTTCTTTATTAAGGTTTTATTATTCCCATTATGCCCTTCCCAAGAATGTGGGTGCCTAAATGCACGTCCCCACGCCTAGATTGTCTTCTAGAAGTGTGCAGAAATGGCGTTGACTAGGGTGTTGCATAAAATAAATTATTGCCAAAAAATAGAATATTCTATCTAAATATGGCACATAAAACATTTATGACAAGAAATTTACATACAGTAAGATTGTTTAAAAATCTTTCAAATATGGCATGTATTGCAAATAAGGCAAGAGCCTATATGGCATGATCTAGTAGGCTATCTTCTAAGCATGGCAAGACCCTAATTGCCATTATCTTTCCATATTTAGGGTTTTCTACCCTAATTGCTATTTTCTTTTCATTTTAGGATTTTCTACCCTAATTGCTACTTTCTTTCCATTTTGGGGTTTTCTACCCTAATTGTAATTTTATTTCCATTTTTTAGGGTTTCCTACCCTAACTGTTACTTTCTTTCCATTTTAGGGTTTTCTACCCTAATTGTTATTTTCTTTCCATTTTAGGGTTTTCTACCCTAATTATTTTCTTTCCATTTTAGGGTTTTCTACCCTAATTGCTATTTTCTTTCCATCTTAGGGTTTTCTACCCTAAATGTTACTTTCTTTCCATTTTAGGGTTTTATACCCTAATTATTATTTTATTTCTATTTTTAGGGTTTTCTACCCTAATTGTTACATTCTTTCCGTTTTAGGGTTTTCTACCCTAATTGTTATTTTATTTTCATTTTTTTAGGGTTTTCTACCCTAATTGTTACATTCTTTCCATTTTAGGGTTTTCTACCCTAATTATTATTTTCTTTCCATCTTAGGGTTTTCTACCCTAAATGTTACTTTCTTTCTATTTTAGGGTTTTATACCCTAATTATTATTTTATTTCTATTTTTAGGGTTTTCTACCCTAATTGTTACATTCTTTCCATTTTAGGGTTTTCTACCCTAATTATTATTTTCTTTCCATCTTAGGGTTTTCTACCCTAAATGTTATTTTGTTTCCATTTTTTAGGATTTTCTACCCTAATTGTTATTTTCTTTCTATTTTTTAGGGTTTTCTACCCTAATTATGACAAAAAGCATTTAATATAACATGTGAGTATGATCATTCCAATCATGGCAGTAATCATCCAATTATGGCAGTGTGACCATTCCAATTATAGTAGTGTATGCATACGAGCATCCGAACATAGCATGTGAACAAATATAGCATCGAATATGGCATGTGAGAAACAACCAAAGCATATGAGAATCAATCAAAACATGATGGAACATGCAGCAAGATAACAGTTTTGTCAGGCTAGACCAAAATGGGCACATAGGGCACTGTACTTACTAAAAAAATTCTTAAAAGATATCCTCGGAAAGAGCACTCAGAGGCCAACATTTTGTCTCAAGGAAGCTAATCCTGAAAGAGACCATAGGCATGTCGAAAACATTCCCCAAGTACAGGCAAATACACTGGTCAGATCTGTTCCAGATTCTGGCCAGTGGTACTATAAAATCAATATAAAATCATATAGCTCATGAAAATAAAATCTGAATAAATGGTCAAAAAGAGGACTCAGAGGCCAATATTTTGTCTCAAGGAAGCTAATCCTGAAAGTGGCCATAGGCAGGTCGAAAACATTCCCCAAGTGCAGGCAAATACACTGGTCAGATCAGTTCCAGATTCTGGCCGGTGGTACTATAAAATCAATATAAAATCATATAGCTCATGAAAATAAAATCCGAATACATGGTCAGAAAGAGGACTCAGAGGCCAACATTTTGTCTCAAGGAAGCTAATCCTGAAAAAGACCATAGGCAGGTCGAAAACATTCCCCAAGTGCAGGCAAATACCCTGGTCAGATCTGTTCCAGATTCTGGCCAGTGGTACTATAAAATCAATATAAAATCATATAACTCATGAAAATAAAATCCAAATACATGGTCAGAAAGAAGACTCAGAGGCCAACATTTTGTCTCAAGGAACCTAATCCTGAAAGAGACCATAGGCAGGTCGAAAACATTCCCCAAGTACAGGCAAATACACTGGTCAGGTCTGTTCCAGATTCTGGCCAGTGGTACTATAAAATCAATATAAAATCATATAGCTCATGAAAATAAAATCCGAATACATGGTCAGAAAGAGGACTCAGAGGCCAACATTTTGTCTCAAGAAACCTAATGCAAACAGAGGCATCTTCCTAATGCTAGATACCAATCTCAGACATGCATTTGCAGTATGCTTTGACTTTGAAAAAATAAACTGACAAAAGCGATGGGTGATTCTTACCTCAGGCTTCTTCTCTCTCCTTCTCTCCTTTGCATCTTCTCATCATCCTCTTTTCTTCCTCTCTGATCCTCCTCCCTTTTTCCTCTAGATCTTCTCTTCTTAACACCTCTCTCTCTCTCTCTCTCTCTCTCTCCTTCTCTCTTTCTCTATTTTCTTCTTCTTCTCTTTTCTTCCGATTTTTTTTTCTTTTCTCTCTCTCACTCACGTTTTTCTCTCTTCATGGTCTGGAAAAAAAGGAACCTCCTCTTGCCTATTTATAATTTTTCACTCATTTTCTAGAAGATTTTTTTCTAAAAAAATTTTAATTTTTTTTTCTTTTTCTTTCCTTCCTTTTTTCTTTCTTTTTTTTCTCCTCTCTCTCTTTCACGTTTTCTTTCTAGAAAACGTGAACGGGAATCTTTTTCCCCCTTTTTCTTTTCTTTTTTTTTTCTTTTATTCCTTTCTCTTTCCTTTTTTCTTCTTAAGATCTTTTGGATTATCTCAAAACCCTAAATCCCCTTCTCTTTCACGTTTTCTCTCTCCTCTTTCCTTTTTCTTCTCAAAATCTTTTGGATTATCTCAAAACCCTAAATCCCTTTCTCTTCCACGTTTTTTTTCTCCCCTCTTTCCTTTTTTTTCTCAAAAAATCTTTTGGATTATCTCCAAAACCAAAATCCCCCCTTCACTTTCACGTTTCTCTCTCCCCTCTTTCCTTTTTCTTCTCAAAATCTTTTGGATTATCATTTACATACAATAATATATATTATATACATATATACACATATATTTAATAACATATATACATATACATACATATACATACATACATATATATATATATATATATATATATATATATATATATATATATATATATATATATATATATATATATATATATAATATAATATATATATATGATATAAATATCGTGCACATAGATGAACTGATTCGAAATGGGTTGAGACCGACTTAGGTTGACAACCGATATGGGTTGAGCTAGGTTGGACCAAAACCGGTTTGAACCGAGTTGGCGGGACCGATTGGAATTAACTGGGTTTCTTCTCCTTGTCATTTCACGGGTCATTCCCGCTGTTATCCCGCATGGAATTTTTCGATGGCCTCTATTCCAAATTTTTTGCTTTCATTTTGTAGAACATTAAAAATGAGGAATATAGGAACTTGAATCACCTCATTTGGAAGTAAAATGGTCAACTTATGAATTTTTGAAGTTTAAGCGGACCAATTATCGATAATTTGGCAGACCATTCTGCATGAGATCCTTCAGAGGCTTCTACCGGAAATATTTTACGTCCACTTTGTAGAGCACTAAAAATGGAACATAATGAGACTGGAATTATCTGAATCCGATGTAGAACGGGAAAGATATGAAGCTTTGAAGTTCTAACGATCATTTTGCATGCAAGTTTGCATGGGACCCACTGGTGACTTCTACCCGGGATTTTTTACGTCCACTTTGTAGAACATCATGAATGAAGAATAATGGTCTTGGAATCATCTGAATCCGATGTCGGATGATCAAGATATGATGATTTGAAATTCAAACAATCCGACTTAGGATAATTTGCATGAAGGCCCCTGGGATTATTATTTATAATAATTTTAGAAACCTCCCCTATATGTATCATCCGACTAAAATGGTCGTATCTTCCTCATTTGATATCAGAATTGAGCAATTCTGGTCTCGTTTCGAAGATAATTCTATGACCTATCTATCTATGCAGATAATAGCCCATGACCCTGCTGTGGGGATTAGTGGAGAATCACAAATCTTTGGGTTAAATGTCAGAAACCTGCCATATTGGTTCATTTATGCCGAGGGTGGCAAAAATGGGGTGCTTACAGATGCCCCTCTTTAGCCGAGATTGTTATCAGTTGAAGGCTAAAGATAAAAGAACCACCTTTTTGGAGTATGAGTGATATTATTTATTAGGCTGCACTTAGGGTAATTCTTCCTAAACTGCCTACGTATTCTAAGGGTGTCCTAGAAATCAAGCCCAGAACGTAGTTCGACTGGCAAGAAGGTTTGCTCTTCTTGGAAGTTTGGTGAGTGCTCTTCTTGTATGAAGCTAGGCTGTGAATACAAGGCTCATTTGTAGGCTGGGAACCTCTTCTTGCTGAGGTGACTCATGATGCAAGGTATGTGTGGGCTTGGACCCAGCTTGATCCATTTGTAGGCTGATAAACCTCTTCTTGTATGAAGCTAGGCTGTGAATACAAGGCTCATTTGTAGGCTGGGAACCTCTTCTTGCTGAGGTGGAACTCAATGCAAGGCATGTGCGGGCTTGGACCCAGCTTGATCCATTTGTAGGCTGATAAACCTCTTCTCGTATGGAGCTAGGCTGTGAATACAAGGCTCATTTGTAGGTTGGGAACCTCTTCTTACTGAGGTGGAACTCAATGCAAGGTATGTGTGGGCTTGGACCCGGCATTATCCATTTGTAGGCTGATAAAACTCTTCTTGTATGGAGCTAGGCTGTGAATACAAGGCTGATTGCTTGAGCTTGGGCTCGGATTTGATTTGTTTGGATGGAAGACTTGATGTCTTCTCTTTGATTGAACTGAGGCTCTTTTGATTGAGGTTTTGAGATTGATTTTCTGAATAAGCTAGGGCTCTGCATTTGATTCACTTATAGGCTGAGATTGACTTGATCTTTGAATGAGCTAGGGCTCTACATTTGCTTCACTAATAGGTTGAGATTGACTTGATCTTTGGATGAGCTAGGGCTCTACATTTGATTTACTTATAGACTGAGATTGATTTGAAATTTGGATGAGCTAGGGCTCTGCATTTGATTCTGTAATGAGTAAGAACTCAGAAGGTCACCTTTAGGGTGAGGAATTTGCTATTGATTCTGAAATGAGCAAGAACTCAGAAGGTCACTTATAGGGTGATACTGAATGACTCATCTTGGCAGTTCCTACCAGCTTTGGACCTTCAGGATTGAAAATAGGAATATCCTTCTTGGAAGCTCTATGGCTATGAACCTTTAGGATGCTTGAAAGTGACCCATACAGGAAGGCTTTGTTGACTTTGAACCTTTAGGGTTGAAATCTACCCATCTTGGAAGTTTCTTGACTTTGAACCTATAGATTGTTGGACATATTTGAAATGATGGTGAATTCCTTGGCAGTTTTTTGAGTTTTTTGCTCCTACTTTATTGGTGAAGGCACAAAACATGACATCGATGGAAATGGTGTCATGGACTTTGCTGGCATGATACCTAGATTTGAAATTTTCCATTTATGATCTGGTACTGAAAGTTTGACTCAATTTCAGCACGGTAGAGATGACTTGGTTACTTCCTTTGAAGGGTTCCATGTAATTTGAAGGTGATGATTTTCTTCAGCCAACATTGGTGTTATTGGATTTTGGATTGAAAAAAACTCTAGTGAGGATTTTGGACAAGAATGAGGGGACCTTGACAATCTTTAACCAAAGTGACTTTATTGATTGACCATGGTGTTAAACTGTCAAGGGACAACTGGTCAACTATGTTCTTTGACTGTGCATTATGGTAGACCAAATTGGTAGAACAGCCAAGTGGCGATGAAATGTGACATGGGTTTGGCCCTTGATCTAGGCTCATGAAAAGCTCAGGGCATTGCAACATTGTTGTGCCAATTTTGAAAGATGAACGAACCATGGCCCCAAAGTAGGCACGAGGAGCAAAGGATTCGAAGTGTTCCTTCAGAGAATTTGGTGACCAAATCTTAACAGGTGAGTGACCATATTGGATTTTCTTCATCAACAGGATTAGGAGAACTGAAAAATTGGTAAAAACCAACTTGGACAGACCAACTTCTATTGACTAGGAAAGTCAGTGACTTCAGACTATACAATGGATCCTAGATTTAATGCTCATGATCAAGTTTAATTCCTCTACATAGGGTATATCTATGCCCCAGTGTCTGCATGTTGTGATAGACCACTACTGTAGTATGCTAGGGCACAGGCAATCTAACAGAGTTAGAACTAGGTTGAATCTGGATTGCATCCATAATTGACCATGCTTCTAAGGTCAAGGGAAGATTGACAGATTGGTTGCAGGAAGTGATTTCTTAGATAAATCCTTGTTGAATCTTGAAAAATGAGGGAGTTGATGATGAATTTGGCTATATCCGTAACCAGGCCATGAGAATTTTCTCTCTCCCTAACATGACCAAAGGATTTGAAGATAGAATTCTGTTGAAAGGCATTGCTACGGAGCCCAACAGATGAGGTTTGTTCAACTCCTCCGAGTATGATTCACTGGAGAGCAAGAGGGGTTCCTTTCCTTATGGAGGGTAGACTGGTATGACACTTGTCTACATGAACCATTGAATTTTTTTTTTGAAGGGCCAATGAGGGCAATGCTTTAGGGCTGCATCAGGTCGCCTATCCCCACTGAGGTATTATGGGTTGCCCATTGAGGTTTCTCTGATTGTCTTTCCCTGCTGAGATTTCTTTTCTTCCCTTTATTCTTTTATTTTTTCTTTTTGCAAAACCCATCTTGGGTTGAATAAAGAGTCCTCATATGGTGAGGATATTGCCAAAATTATGGTCATATCCGATGGTCTGAAACCCTTAGGGGAAATCTGAATGGCATGACCTTCTTGACAAATGGGTAGCCTTGCCCCACTGTTTAAGTTGACATCTGCACGTATTGATAGGCGGGCAGCTATTTGAATCATCACTAAAAGTGATCTTAGGGAAATGCAGTCCCACACCAAAATTAAAAATGGTGCCAAATTATGTTTTTCTTTCTTGGAGATGTTCAAATGGAACACGTGTCCCAACAAGCTATATCGAGATTCTGAATCAGTCACGATCATATCTGGGCCTGAAACCTTTAGGTTTGTTGACAAGTATTGATGTTGAAGGTCCAAGAGGACGGATGTGAAACTGTCCACATGGGTCTACCATTGGGAGAGTGTTTGGTTGTTTATGTAGAATGGGTTTATCTTACCGAGAAGATCCCATTTTATTGGCTTAAGAAATGAAGGGCTTATAGGAACCTTGGGAAGCCGTCGGATGTAATGAACGATAGATGAGAGTTCCGGCCAGATTTATGAATTTGTACATAAAATGATGACATGATCATGAGATACAATGCCATAAAAATTGATAATCAAAAGAAGGGCTTGTGATAGAGACTCCTTGGAAAGCCGTCAGATTGATAGACGGGAGAGAGAGTCTAATGCCGATGAGAAATGTTTCTCTGATAATGAAGAAGTGATGAGATCGTCTCCTGTAAAGGCGGGATGTAATCGGCCAAAATCAAAAGTCCGGTCCAACATGTTGTAAATCTCGACGAATGATCGAACTTGCTATCAGGCTTTGATTGAAATTACCAATCTTCTTGAAGTGAGAGGGACAATTGGCCTACTGTCGAGCTCCAATGCCATTCAACATCTCGCTATTTTCTTTTCTTCTCTTTTTTTTTTTCTTTTTTTTTTTTTTTTTTTTTTTTTTTTTTTTTTGGATGTGAAGGCCACATAATGCAGTGCTTCGCTTGATCGCGAAATTGAATCCTGACTTTCAATATTGGATTTGAATCTTCTTCTTCCAAACATTTCCAATCAGATAGAACGTCTTTGCCCCAACTAGCACTCGATCTTTCGTAAACTTTATGAGCATTTGTGATTGCTCATATAGTATCCCGATTTTATCTCGAATGGTGAATCCGTATGCTATCCTCCTCGGAAGTTAATCATCACCTTCTATCGATGTGACTGCCTTCCCTTTATTGATGTAGATAAAACATAGGCTTGAATTTTTTTTTTTCTTTTTTTTTTTTTTTTGGTATCCCAATGACCTCATTCTTTGATATTGATATTGATCATTCATCATGTATCTCTTGCTTGCAGATGATGTACTTTGTAAGAACTTTGGTATTTCCATCTTCTTGGTGGCACATCTGTCCTCCACTCATTTGTACTTGATTGGCTGACTGTTGATATGATCTGTTATTATGTAATGCTTTCCTTGGAATCTTTTCATAGGTAGAACAAATGGCACTTCTCCAATACATGTTTCTTGAGACTACTCTTGTGTCTCCCGATTGATCATTTAAAGCTTTCCCGGACGGGTTGGACCTTTCTTTCTCAAGAGGCCGGTGGCGTAGAAGTTCGAGGGACGACTCATCGTTTCAATCATCTTCGAGTCGAATTGACTGCGCACGTAGAATAGGAGGATGTATGGACGGGAGGAAATGTATGGAAGAGACAAAGCACAGAGTTTGAAATCCCAAACGGGGTGATTTTCTTTTATTTACAGGGCAGATTGGGCTGGACTTGTCAACAAGCATATTAATTTTGGACCCAGACATGGATGACTTATCGAATACCGATAATAGAAAGTTGATACCACTAGTTCGTCCAAGCAGCTCCAGTTGGGCATAATGCCTTCGACAACCACCTTCAGTCGTTGCGGGAATAAGTCTTCCTTCAAATCTCTAATAGCAAGACTCATCATGCCCCTCTATCAATAGGTGCAAGATACCTACCTTTTCCATATAATTCTCCCTCTTTTTTTTTTTTTTTGGGGTCCATTTAAAACCGGACTATTGCTTTTTAAGCTCAAGGTTACTCTGGTTCATGCCCCAGTTTGGGGTTCAGTGGATTCATCGATGGACCACTTCTAGCTGAATTCAGATCATTTTGGCTTATGCCCCAGCTTGGGGAGCAAGGGGTATCGCCATTGCACTACACCATTTTGAGTCCAAGATTAGACTAGTTTATGCCTTGGCTTGGGGGGTTCAATGGATTTCTTTGTTAGACCACTCTCAATTTGGGTCTAAGGTCAATTTGGTCCATGCCCCAGTTTAAGGCAAAATGGCTTTCCTCATTAGACCGCATTCAGTTTGGGTCCAAGGTCAATCTGGTTCATGCCCCACTTAGGGCTCAGGGCTTCATCATTGGACCATTCCCTAGCTGTGATTCTGGTTCTTATCCTAGCCTGGAGCACATTAGATCTCATCTTTGGTCTACCCTATTGCTCGGGAAATTCCATTCCCTCTCTTTGAATAATGAGAAATGTGAGGGCAACTCTTCGGATTCTAACATTTTCCTGGCCAATGGGATAGAAATGCCTGTGATGGGATAACACTGTCATAGTTGAAGTTTCATGGTCTCCTGATGATTCTAGAATCTGGAATTGATCTTTATTGACAAGCAATGCGTAATGCTTATCATTCGTCATTCCCGACGAGCGATCCTAACTTGTAGCACTGGGCTATGATGGACATAGATCGGGCTCTAATTGATAGAGCTAGAGATTGATTTTGAATCGGTCTCCGATTGATAGAGACAAGATTGACTTTGAATTGATCTCTGATTGATAGAGATCAAGATTGATTTTGAATTGGTCTCTGATTGATAGAGATCAAGATTGATTTTGAATTGGTCTCTGATTGATAGAGATCAAGATTGATTTTGAATTGGTCTCTGATTGATAGAGATCAAGATTGATTTTGAATTGGTCTCTGATTGATAGAGATCAAGATTGATTTTGAATTGGTCTCTGATTGATAGAGATCAAGATTGATAGTCATGGACTGGGCTCTAGTTGCTAGAGGCAAGGATTACTTGAGTTGGGCTCCGATTGATAGAGGCCAAGGAAGACAATCATGGATTAGACTCTAATTGATAGAGATGATGGATTGATTGAAATTCTCTTTGATTCCTTTATGAAGTGGAACATGGACCAAAGGTAATGATTGAACAGGCCTAGAGGCTAACTCATGCTCATATTGAGTTCATATGAATGGAACCTTTCTTAGTTTCGACATGAATCAGAACCTGAACTAGAGTTGACGGTTGGACAAACCTAGGGGCTGATTAAATTCAAATGAATGAAACTCTTCTTAGTTCCAACATGAATCAGAACTTGAACCACAGTTGATGGTTGGATAAGCCTAGTGGATAAATGAATTCTGATGAATGAGACTCTTCTTAATTCCAACATGAATCTGAACCTGAACCAAAGTTGATGGTTGGACAAGCCTAGGGGCTAAATAAATTCAGATGAATGGAACTTTTTCTAGTTTCGACATGAACTGGAACCCTAACCAAAGTTGATGGTTGGATAAGCCTAGTGGCTAATTGAATTCAGATGAATGGAATTTTTTCTAGTTCCGACATGAATCAGAACCTAAACAGCAGGTGAAGGGTGAAAAAGCCTAGGGGCCGAATGCCTTCTTCATTTTAGCATGATCTGGGAGTGATGATTGAACCTGCCTAAAGGTTAAACCCTTCTTTAATTCTGAGATGAACCAGAAATGGTGGTTGAATCTAGGGCTGAATATTTCTTTGATTCTGAGATGAACTGGATGTAATTGAATCTGCCTAGGGGCTGAATCTTTCTTTAATTCTGGATGAACCGAAATGATGATTGGACCTGCCTAAGGGCTGAATATTTCTTCAGTTCTGAGATGAACCAGAAATGGTGGTTGGACCTGCCTAGGGGCTGAATATTTTTTTTGATTCTGAGATGAACCAAAATGATGATTGGACCTGTCTAGGGGCTGAACCTTTCTTCAGTTCTGAGATGAACCAGAAATGGTGATTGAATCTGGGGCTGAATATTTCTTTGATACTGAGATGAGCTGAATGTGATTGAATCTGCCTAGGGGCTGAATCTTTCCTTAATTCTAGATGAACCGAAATGATGATTGGACCTGCCTAGGGGCTGAACCTTTCCTTAATTCAAAGGTGAATAGGGAACAATGATTGGATTTGCCTAGGGGCTGAATCTTTCCTTAATTCAAAGGTGAATAGGGAACAATGATTGGATAGGGGCTGGATCTCTCCTTAATTCAGAGATGAATCGAGAACGGTGATTGGATTTGCCTAGGGGCTGAATCTTTTCTTAATTCTGAGGTGAATCGAGAACTATGATTGGATTTGCCTAGGGGCTGAATCTTTCTTTAATTCAAAGGTACATTGAGAACTATGATTGGATTTGCCTAGGGGCTGAATCTTTCCTTAATTCAGGGGTGCATTGTGAACCATGATTGGATGTGCCTAGGGGCTGAATCTTTCCTTAATTCAGAGGTACATTGAGAATGGTGATTGGATTTGCCTAGGGGCTGAATCTTTCCTTAATTCAGAGATGAATTGAGAATTTTGATTGGATTTGCCTAGGGGCTGAATCTTTCCTTAATTCAAAGGTGAATCGAGAACTATGATTGGATTTGCCTAGGGGCTGAATCTTTCCTTCTTTCTTATAAAATTTGATGTTCAATCAAGATCTAGATTCATGACTTCCATTGATTCATTTAGAAAGATAATATGGATGGATCTCAAGATGGGAGATCAAGACAATTCCCTAATTGTAGGGGCCTCTCACCCTAAAGGGTGGATATAGTTGCAGTTTGATTCTCTTTTCCAAAGGCATTGAAATCCAATGGAGGAATATTGAGATTCTAGACATCTAGGGGAGTGGAAGAAGTCACATGCACAATCAAGGATGACTCAACCAAACAAGAGTTAGATCCCTCATAAGGGCGATTGGGTAAACATTATCCAAGTCAATTTAATTGAATTTGATTAAGCCATGTGTTCAGTCTTGGGACCTCATGATTCCGAAATGGATAATCAGTGGTACCAAGGTCTGGCCAATTGGATTATCGAATTCGATAAAATTGAAATGGATATATTAATCCGTCGTCCTTATTAGGGATGGTTAGCAAAAGCGGTTCATAGATGAACAAACTAGTAAATTTCTTCTTGACCATGGTATCTATGTCTTGACAGGGATTTTTTGTTCATTTTTTGAAATCGACGTGTTAACAATGAGAGATTCGACACATCGAGCTTACTTAAATGGAGGGTGTATAGTGACCGTCTACTATGATGTAGAACAGGTGTATACATACCTCATACTCCCAATGGGTGAGAGTTCAAGATGCTCATCGTGTAGATTCTAACATGTTGACCAATCGAGGACAAAAACGGGCAGAACTTCGACGTCTCGAACATGGATGTCATGGTTAAGCCGATTTTACTGGGTCGGTTCAGGGCTGAACCAAAAATAACAAACATTGGGCTACAATCTGGGTTGGGACAGAAAAGGCCACCTTGACAAGGATGGGGTAACCTATCACCGAATGCTCGATGAATAATGGGCCCCCAATCCCTTTATATACTATGTTGCAAGGATCCAAGCGACGTGGAATAGCATAACGCATTTTCAGGCGGACCCAAGAAACGCTCGTTAGAGGCTGCTCGCCGGTCGTGGTCTCACAAAATACAGGCCAAGGCTGTGTGTTTCGCCTAGCAGGCTACCCCATATGCATGGGACCCGGTTCGGCTACTTGCACGAATGTGTGACTGAACCCATTCCCCCCAAAGCAATAATATACAAGCATAAATATAGTATCCTAAGATCTAGCATCCAATTCACACAAGGAAAGTTTTCATTTAGGAGTTTGACATTTATATCCCCAGTGAAGTCGCCACTGTGAGGACAAAGATGGAAATCTTTAGAAGTCGCCACCTAGATTTAGGTCTAGGACCTTAGAAATGTGAAATCTCACCCCTAGGTAAGACTTCATTGACTCATGACCCTTAGATTAGAATTCTGGTCCATCAGAGATTGGGTAAGTGTCAGGTTACGGTTATGGGAAGGGGTTAGGCACCCAAACCGCCCGATCGAAATCGGTCTCCTATACCTTTCCTATGCTAGACTCTATTTGCTAAGTCAAACCAAACCAAGGGGTTTGATATCATTGAACCGAATCTGTATCCATCGGATTGCCTACGTATTACGGATTTATTCCGAAAATCAGGTTCACCATCGTAGTTCAGGTGTGATTAAAGTTTATGGATGTGATTTATGCTTGTGCATGATTAAGTTCTTTGTTCAAGTTGAAATTTATGCTTGAAAGGCTGTGAAATCCTATGGGTTAGGATCCGGATAGTCCATGTGGACTGATAGATAGTCCTAGGGGATCTAAGAATAACCCTATTTGGGTTGGAATGTGGATAATATCCTAGTGGATCTATGGATAGTCCAAGTGGACTAAGATGTGGATAAATATCCTAGTGGATCTATGGATAGTCCAAGTGGACTAAAGTGTGGATAACCCTATTTGGGTTAAAATATGAGAGATATCCTAGTGGATCTATGGATAGTCCGAGTGGACTAAATTGTGGATCCGAATTTGGGTTTCTCCCAAATAGCCTACGTATCCTAGGGTTTGACCTAGGAATCAGAATCCGCGTAGTTCGGGCTGATGGGTAGATATCCTAGTGGATCTATGGATAGTCCGAGTGGGCTAAGGTGAATATCCTAGTGGATCTATGGATAGTCCGAGTGGACTAAAGTGTGGATCCGAATTTGGGTTTCTCCCAAATAGCCTACGTATCCTAGGGTTTGCCCTAGGAATCAGAATCCGCGTAGTTCGGGAATGACGGGTGGATATCCTAGTGGATCTATGGATAGTCCAAGTGGACTAAGGTTTGGATAACCCCTTTTGGATTGGAATATGGATAGATATCCTAGTGGATCTATGGATAGTCCGAGTGGACTAAGGTGTGGATCCGAATTTGGGATTCTCCCAAATGGCCTACGTATCCTAGGGTTTGCCCTAGGAATCAAAATCCGCGTAGTTCGGGATGACGGGTGGATATCCTAGTGGATCTATGGATAGTCCAAGTGGACTAAGGTTTGGATAACCCCTTTTGGGTTAATGATTGAGAACCTATTCTAGGTTTAGGGTTTAGAACCTATTCTAGGTTTAGGGTTTAGAACTTATTCTAGGTTTAGGGTTTAGAACTTATTCTAGGTTTAGGGTTTAGAACCTATTCTAGGTTTAGGGTTTGCCGAGGGGCAAATCGTCCTAAATTACCCTTTTCATTCTGAATTCTAATTTTGGAAGGTTTGGCAAAGAATTCTCTTTCTTTATTAAGGTTTTATTATTCCCATTATGCCCTTCCCAAGAATGTGGGTGCCTAAATGCACGTCCCCACGCCTAGATTGTCTTCTAGAAGTGTGCAGAAATGGCAGTTTGACTAGGGTGTTGCATAAAATAAATTATTGCCAAAAAATAGAATATTCTATCTAAATATGGCACATAAAACATTTATGACAAGAAATTTACATACAGTAAGATTGTTTAAAATCTTTCAAATATGGCATGTATTGCAAATAAGGCAAGAGCCTATATGGCATGATCTAGTAGGCTATCTTCTAAGCATGGCAAGACCCTAATTGCCATTATCTTTCCATATTTAGGGTTTTCTACCCTAATTGCTATTTTCTTTTCATTTTAGGATTTTCTACCCTAATTGCTACTTTCTTTCCATTTTGGGGTTTTCTACCCTAATTGTAATTTTATTTCCATTTTTTAGGGTTTCCTACCCTAACTGTTACTTTCTTTCCATTTTAGGGTTTTCTACCCTAATTGTTATTTTCTTTCCATTTTAGGGTTTTCTACCCTAATTATTTTCTTTCCATTTTAGGGTTTTCTACCCTAATTGCTATTTTCTTTCCATCTTAGGGTTTTCTACCCTAAATGTTACTTTCTTTCCATTTTAGGGTTTTATACCCTAATTATTATTTTATTTCTATTTTTAGGGTTTTCTACCCTAATTGTTACATTCTTTCCGTTTTAGGGTTTTCTACCCTAATTGTTATTTTATTTTCATTTTTTTAGGGTTTTCTACCCTAATTGTTACATTCTTTCCATTTTAGGGTTTTCTACCCTAATTATTATTTTCTTTCCATCTTAGGGTTTTCTACCCTAAATGTTACTTTCTTTCTATTTTAGGGTTTTATACCCTAATTATTATTTTATTTCTATTTTTAGGGTTTTCTACCCTAATTGTTACATTCTTTCCATTTTAGGGTTTTCTACCCTAATTATTATTTTCTTTCCATTTTAGGGTTTTCTACCCTAAATGTTATTTTGTTTCCATTTTTTAGGATTTTCTACCCTAATTGTTATTTTCTTTCTATTTTTTAGGGTTTTCTACCCTAATTATGACAAAAAGCATTTAATATAACATGTGAGTATGATCATTCCAATCATGACAGTAATCATCCAATTATGGCAGTGTGACCATTCCAATTATAGTAGTGTATGCATACGAGCATCCAAACATAGCATGTGAACAAATATAGCATCGAATATGGCATGTGAGAAACAACCAAAGCATATGAGAATCAATCAAAACATGATGGAACATGCAGCAAGATAACAGCTTTGTCAGGCTGGACCAAAATGGGCACATAGGGCACTGTACTTACTCAAAAAATTCTTAAAAGATATCCTCGGAAAGAGCACTCAGAGGCCAACATTTTGTCTCAAGGAAGCTAATCCTGAAAGAGACCATAGGCATGTCGAAAACATTCCCCAAGTACAGGCAAATACACTGGTCAGATCTGTTCCAGATTCTGGCCAGTGGTACTATAAAATCAATATAAAATCATATAGCTCATGAAAATAAAATCTGAATATATGGTCAAAAAGAGGACTCAGAGGCCAATATTTTGTCTCAAGGAAGCTAATCCTGAAAGTGGCCATAGGCAGGTCGAAAACATTCTCCAAGTGCAGGCAAATACACTGGTCAGATCAGTTCCAGATTCTGGCCGGTGGTACTATAAAATCAATATAAAATCATATAGCTCATGAAAATAAAATCCGAATACATGGTCAGAAAGAGGACTCAGAGGCCAACATTTTGTCTCAAGGAAGCTAATCCTGAAAGGGACCATAGGCAGGTCGAAAACATTCCCCAAGTGCAGGCAAATACCCTGGTCAGATCTGTTCTAGATTCTGGCCAGTGGTACTATAAAATCAATATAAAATCATATAACTCATGAAAATAAAATCCAAATACATGGTCAGAAAGAAGACTCAGAGGCCAACATTTTGTCTCAAGGAACCTAATCCTGAAAGAGACCATAGGCAGGTCGAAAACATTCCCCAAGTACAGGCAAATACACTGGTCAGGTCTGTTCCAGATTCTGGCCAGTGGTACTATAAAATCAATATAAAATCATATAGCTCATGAAAATAAAATCTGAATACATGGTTAGAAAGAAGACTTAGAGGCCAACATTTTGTCTCAAGAAACCTAATGCAAACAGAGGCATCTTCCTAATGCTAGATACCAATCTCAGACATGCATTTGCAGTATGCTTTGACTTTGAAAAAATAAACTGACAAAAGCGATGGGTGATTCTTACCTCAGGCTTCTTCTCTCTAATTCTCTCCTTTGCATCTTCTCATCATCCTCTTTTCTTCCTCTCTGATCCTCCTCCCTTTTTCCTCTAGATCTTCTCTTCTTAACACCTCTTTCTCTCTCTCTCTCTCTCTCTCTCTCTCTCTCCTTCTCTCTTTCTCTATTTTCTTCTTCTTCTCTTTTCTTCCGATTTTTTTTTTCTTTTCTCTCTCTCACTCACGTTTTTCTCTCTTCATGGTCTGGAAAAAAAGGAACCTCCTCTTGCCTATTTATAATTTTTCACTCATTTTCTAGAAGATTTTTTTTCTAAAAAATTTTAATTTTTTTTTTCCTTTTTCTTTCCTTCCTTTTTTCTTTCTTTTTTTCTCCTCTCTCTCTTTCACGTTTTCTTTCTAGAAAACGTGAAGGGGAATCTTTTTCCCCCTTTTTCTTTTCTTTTTTTTTTCTTTTATTCCTTTCTCTTTCCTTTTTTCTTCTTAAGATCTTTTGGATTATCTCAAAACCCTAAATCCCCTTCTCTTTCACGTTTTCTCTCTCCTCTTTCCTTTTTCTTCTCAAAATCTTTTGGATTATCTCAAAACCCTAAATCCCTTTCTCTTCCACGTTTTTTTTCTCTCCCCTCTTTCCTTTTTTTTCTCAAAAATTTTTTGGATTATCTCCAAAACCAAAATCCCCCTTCACTTTCACGTTTCTCTCTCCCCTCTTTCCTTTTTCTTCTCAAAATCTTTTGGATTATCATTTACATACAATAATATATATTATATACGTATATACACATATATTTAATAACATAATATACATATACATACATATACATACATATATATATATATATATATATATATATATATATATATATATATATATATATATATAATATATGATATAAATATCGTGCACATAGATGAACTGATTCGAAATGGGTTGAGACTGACTTAGGTTGACAACTGATATGGGTTGAGCTAGGTTGGACCAAAACTGGTTTGAACTGAGTTGACTGGACTGATTGGAATTAACTGGGTTTCTTCTCCTTGTCATTTCACGGGTCATTCCCCTTTGTTATCCCGCATGGAATTTTTCGATGGCCTCTATTCCAAATTTTTTTGCGTTCATTTTGTAGAACATTAAAAATGAGGAATATAGGAACTTGAATCACCTCATTTGGAAGTAAAATGGTCAACTTATGAATTTTTGAAGTTTAAGCGGACCAATTATCGATAATTTGGCAGACCATTCTGCATGAGATCCTTCAGAGGCTTCTACCGGAAATATTTTACGTCCACTTTGTAGAGCACTAAAAATGGAACATAATGAGACTGGAATTATCTGAATCCGATGTAGAACGGGAAAGATATGAAGCTTTGAAGTTCTAACGATCATTTTGCATGCAAGTTTGCATGGGACCCACTGGTGACTTCTACCCGGGGATTTTTTACGTCCACTTTGTAAAACATCATGAATGAAGAATAATGGTCTTGGAATCATCTGAATCCGATGTCGGATGATCAAGATATGATGATTTGAAATTCAAACAATCCGACTTAGGATAATTTGCATGAAGGCCCCTGGGATTATTATTTATAATAATTTTAGAAACCTCCCCTATATGTATCATCCGACTAAAATGGTCGTATCTTCCTCATTTGATATCAGAATTGAGCAATTCTGGTCTCGTTTCGAAGATAATTCTATGACCTATCTATCTATGCAGATAATAGCCCATGACCCTGCTGTGGGGATTAGTGGAGAATCACAAATCTTTGGGTTAAAGGTCAGAAACCTGCCATATTGGTTCATTTATGCCGAGGGTGGCAAAAATGGGGTGCTTACAATGATATGTTGGACACTTCGGTCATCGTATTCATCGATGACATATTGATCTACTCTAAGGACATGGAGACTCATACATCACATTTGAGGGCAGCCCTACAACGGCTGAGACAAGAAAAGCTTTATGCCAAGTTCGTGCGAGTTTTGGCTGAAGGAAGTGGCTTTCTTGGGCCATGTTGTATCTGAAGACGGTATCAAGGTTGATCCAAGTAAGATATCTGCTATAGTAGGATGGGAAGCACCAAAATCTGCTGCAGAAATTCGTAGTTTCCTTGGGTTGGCTGGTTATTATAGAAGATTCGTGGAAGATTACTCCAGGATCGCTGTTCCACTCACCAGATTGACCAAGAAGGGAGAAACATTCATATGGACAGATGAGTGTGAGAAGTGCTTTCAGACTTTGAAGTCAAGACTAGTCTCTACACCTATCTTGACCATCCCAGAACCAAGCGTACCGTTTACTTTATATACGGATGCTTCAGGGTTGGGTATTGGGTGTGTATTGTTGCAAGGAGAACAGGTGATTGCATACGCATCAAGACAGTTAAAGGAGCATGAGAAGAACTATCCTATGCATGACTTGGAGCTAGCAGTGGTTATTCATGCAATCAAGACTTGGAGACACTACTTGTATGGTGAGAAGTTTCAGATCAAGTCAGATCACAAGAGCTTAACTTATCTTTTCACTTAGAAGGATCTGAATATGAGACAGAGGAGATGGCTGGAGTTATTAAAAGATTATGATTGTGACATCCAGTACAATCCGGGTAATGCAAATGTTGTGGCTGATGCCTTAAGCAGGAAGTGGGCATCGAAACCTGAGGCAGGACCAAGTACAAATGCTGCATTATGTGCCGCAGCTTCAAGTTCAATAGAAGGTGATGAAGAGTATATAATTGAAACTGCAGAAGATCCAGTCGAGCAAGGCTTAATTCATAAGTTCACCATGATGTTCGCAGCTTTGAAGATCTCACCGGATCTAGTTGATGAAGTCAAGATAGCAATCCTACAGGATCCTCATCTCAAGACAGTGCAATAAGACTTAGAGAAGGGTACGAGCAATCCTGACTTTACCTTGGATTCAGACAAGGTACTCAGGTATCGTGGACGGTTATGCATACCTGAGAGTGAAGACTGCAATATCAGAGATCGAGTTATGACTGAAGCTCATTACACTCCATATTCGGTACATCCAGGAAGTACCAAAATGTACCATGATTTAAGAAGACTATATTGGTGGAGGGGTATGAAAGCTGATATAGCTCGTTTCGTGTTCCAGTGTCTGAATTGTCAACAAGTTAAAGCAGAAAGGCAGAGACCCGCAGGTTTACTACAGCCATTACCGGAACCTGCATGGAAGTGGGATTGTATTACTATGGATTTCGTCACTGGCCTACCTTTGACACCAAGGTCAGTGGATGCAGTTTGGGTAATAGTAGATCGACTCACCAAGACAACTCCATTTATTGCGGTCAGACCTCAGTATACCATGGAGAAGCTGGCCAAGTTGTATGTTGATAATATAGTCAGACTCCATGGCGTTCCAGAGAGTATAGTATCTGAGAGAGATCCCCGTTTTACATCAAAGTTCTGGAAAGGATTACAGAAAGCTATGGGAACCAAGTTGAAGTTCAGCACATCTTTTCACCCTCAGACGGACGGACAGTCAGAGCGAACTATTCAAATTTTGGAAGATATGCTCCGAGCTTATGCAATAGATTTCAAGGGAGCTTGGGATGAGAAGCTATCACTTATCGAGTTCGCTTACAACAACAGTTATCAAGCTACAATTCAGATGGCCCCATATGAAGCACTCTATGGGAAGAAGTGTCGTACACCTCTGTTATGGAACGAAGTGGGGGAAAGAAGAATTGTAGGACCGGAGTTTGTTGAAGAAACTTTCCGAGTGATTGATCAAATCAAGGAGAGAGTAAAGACAGCTCAAGTTCGACAGAAGCACTATGCGGATAATCGACGTCGAGATCTGGAGTTTGTAGTGGGTGGCAAAGTATTCTTGAAGGTGTCACCGGTGCGAGGCCTGAAACGGTTTGGTAAGAAGGGGAAGCTTTGCCCCAGGTATGTGGGACCGTATGAGATATTGACCCGACGTGGTAATGTAGCATATCAATTGGCTCTACCACCATCTATGTCCAGTGTTCATAATGTGTTCCACGTATCATTACTGAAGAAGTATGTCAGAGATCCATCGCACATCTTGACCGTTGATCCCCCAGACTTGACTGAAGACTTAACATTCGAAGTGGTGCCTGTGATGCTCTCAAGTCGAAAGGTACAGTAACTTCGAACCAAGGATATCCATTATGTGAAGGTGCATTGGAGAAGCCAAAATGTGGAAGAAATTACTTGGGAAGAGGAGAGCGCAATGAGGAAGGAGTACCCTAACCTTTTCAACGATCAAGGTATGTTCAAATTTCGGGGCCAAAATTTCTTTTAATGGTGGGGGAGTTGCGAAACCTACATGCAAATTTTGAGGGCAAAATTTCTTGTAAGGGTGGGGGAGTTGTAAGACCCGCACTCCGTAAACCCGGTCTAAACCTTGGTTTTGTGTCGTAGCAGGTCTTCCGATCATCACCGGGCCAGACGGGACGAGCGGATGACAAACAGGTATGAAATCGGACCAAAGATGATCGAATCAACATGATTTTATGTTGACCGTCGATGGTACCGGTCTTGGTATCGGTCGACCGGTCAGGTCTGTGCAGCTAAGTGTGGAGATCCGGAAATTAACTTCTGAGGGTCCCACTTTCCTGATTTCTAATCCTAAGACTTTCCTAATCCTAATAGGGTTACTAAACCCTAATTCTAGTCTATATAAACACCCTTAAGCCTCCTCAAATCCTTTCCATTGTTTCTCACAAACCCTAGAGAAGAGAAAGAGGTTGGAAAGGAGAAGGAGCTAGGAAGAAGAAGAAGGTGCCGCCATCACCGTTCGACAATGCTCACGCTACGCCAGTCAACAGTAAGTGTTTGAATCAATCTTCTTACCCTATGTTAGTTGTGTGGGTGGATCAATACCGTGCAAAGTAGGTATTGATCTAAAACCCTAAATTGACCAATAAACCCTAAGTTGCCGTCAAACCCTAGATTCGAGTTTCGAGATGATATTCATCGAAACGAGACTTGAATGAGTTGGGGATAACTCTAACTCCAAGTTTTGACTTAGAATGAATAGGGGAAACCGTGGAAATTCATAGAGGATGATCGACGGCAGTCGAAAAACCCATGTATGGTCTTTCAGAGACATACCGATCGACTATACCGGTTGCACACAGTGCGACCGGTATGTTGCCACCGGTATCCCTCGGGAGGCTGGTCTGTGGGGACCGGCTGACCATACCGGTCGCCAGTCTTCCCCACAGAGCTGCGACCGGTACATGCCACCAGTCAGCTCTGTGAGGGTATTTTGTAACCATGTTGGTTTCTGACCAACATGAAACCCTAAGCAATGTATTCTAATGAAACCCTAATAATATTGTAGGACTTTGTGACTTTCCGTTTGCATCTTGCGAGGTGGAGCAAGCTATCAAACGAGCGTCAGGTAAGGGAATCTGACCTAAACCTAATAATTAATGGACAATAAGTTGTTGTTAATCACCTGAATATCTATGATGTGATGCTTGTGCATATTCACATGCCATCCTTTACTTTCAGTTATTATTATCGTTCATGCATTGATAGGAAGTGATTGTTATGCATGTGATTATTTTCGTTAGTGTGTGGAGTGGGGCATGGGCCTGGGATCGTTCCTCACACTAGCAACTTTCGTAGCATTCTATCTTAACATGCTTGGTACGGGTGGGGCATCAGGGGAAGGTCGTGGTACGGTGGTCTCCGATATTGATGTTGGCCTGGTCATGGTTATGTGGCACTGTAGTCTCCGAGTCGACGCTGGCTTGTCCATGATGCTTTAGCTCTATCTCTATGCCGTAGGGAGTTATGTTGGGATAGGGTCTACCTGCGTATTGTTTTTATCCTAGTGGGTTAGTTGCGGATAGGGCGTCAGGGGAGGTGTGGGAATGTCTTAGCTCTATCTCTATGTCGTAGACGGTTGTGCTGGGATAGAGCGTACATTGATGACATATAGGATTGGTTAGTTGCGAGCCCAGTTTGTGAGCCCTGGCCAGTAGGGGCTTAGGTACTGGTATGGGTAGAGCATCAGGGGAGGTACGGGGGTATCTTAGCTCTATCTCTATTCCATGATGGGTGCATGTGGGCCAATGGGGGTGTGATCCATGAGGTGCCACACATACGTGTATAGAGGTGCGGGGGCCACCAAACCTTTCTATAGCACATTGCAAACTTAAAACCAGACCACAGCATAAAATGATTGTTACTCATGCATAATATTGTGAAACTGTCTAATTGTCTTACTGAGCTAAGTTGTGAGCTCACCCTTTGTACGTACATTGTTTTAGATGTTGATGTAGGTTACACTGTGGATGACTACATGAATGCCCCGGCGTATGGTGACGTTGCTGCTTTGAGTGTACAGGCAGGAGAGGACGAGCATGACGCTTCATGCGAGTGCCCTTTCTGCGTGTACCTATGATCGGATTTTTGTTTATTTGTTTCAGTTATTTTCGTTTGATATTAAAGAGATGTAAAAGATATTTATTTTATGTTTGGATTTGAATAATTGGATACTTATTTAATTATCAATAGATACTCAGTTCATTCTATTTTAAAGACTTTCGCTGTACTATTATATTCTGATTGTGGTTATGTGTGATGGTTTGTATGAGTGGACACGGCCTATTCGAGATCCTGGTGTGAACCGTTGGTTCAATGACGGTTCACTCACACCATTCTGGTTGGATCAGAATTGGGGTGTGACAACTTGGTATCAGAGCTCTCGGGCTCTGTCCACAGACCATATTGCACTTAATTAAGTCGATGAACTGAGTTAGGAAAAATATAAAAAAATCTTAATACAAACACACCCTAAGCATTGTTTGATACCTGAGACGGACTAAGAAAGAGAATAATGTACTATTCTAAATATGAAACTTAACATGTGCACATACACTAGTTAGGTGAAACATAAAAACTTTCATTAAATAGAAAATGAGTATCAGATAAAAATAGGGCTACAGGGTACAGTCCACAAACCGGACTGTTACCCTGTTATATAAACCATCAAGAGAAAGAAAATAAAAGTAAATCATGGGGTGGGGGCCTAGGAGGAATATGGTCTGCTATATCATAATCTCGCTCGTAAGCGACCCTAAGCCAATGCACCTGGTCCTGAGTCACCCGTAGGCTACGAGCCAGACGTCCCAACTCCTGACCCATCTCTCGCTGAGACTCTAGGATGACCCTCTGGGTGTCCCTGATCTCAGTGAACATACTCCACACCAGGTCTGGGGAAGGATGAGACGGTTCGACGATAGAGGTAGATGGTGGTGCTGCAGGTGTAGGCTGTGGAGCTGGCGTTGGTACACCCTCGGCCCTATCCTCATCGTCATCACGCTCGAGCTCGGCTGCATAGGCCGCATTGGCTGCTGCTGCTGCTGCTGCTGCGACTGCTAGCCTCCCGAGTGGGCGAGGGCGAGCCTCCAACTCGTCATCGCTAACAGGCAGGTCAACCATTTGCATCCTCTGAATGGCGTCCCAGTCTATGTCAGAGGTCATAGTATCCTCAACGGTCACCTCACCTCTCATGCTTACGCCCAGGCGACGTAGCGGGAAGGTAATGAGACGACCGTATGGAAGGTTACTGGCCTGATCGGCCAGGGTCGCCTGATGCATGGTCCTGATGATGAGATAAGGGAGAGAGACCCACTCCCCGGTGCAGACGCAATAAGTGATGTACTGAGTTAGCTGGGATAACTCACTATAGTGGCCGCTCTGGGGCACGATGTTGTGCTGAATGATGCGACTATATACTCGAGGTGCAGGTCTCAAGCTAGACGCCTTCATGGGAGCTCCAGGGTTTAGTATCTGATCTGCTATCTCTCGACGCAGATCCTCAGTCAGATAGCCCTTCGCTTTGGGAGGGCAATACACTAGGTCTCCATCATTAGGAACCCCTAGAAGGTCGGCCAGCTGGTGGGTGTTAAATGAAATGGGTACACCCTTGACATAGCTAGTGATGCGCAAATCCCTACCTTGGTTGGGATCGTTAACATCTCCGTGCAGCTCCAGGTTAGCATAAAAATGCTTAACCAGATTGGGACGGGTGGTGTCAGTGTAGGATATTACCGGTACCCACCCAAGCGCGTTGAAGGCAGCTCGCACGTCGAATCTCTCCAACTGATCCAGGTTAACCCGGCATCCAGATTCAATGCTCTTGTTGTCAAACCACGAGAACCGAGCCTGTGCTTCTATAGAATGAAACCAGTGCTCGTCAAGTTGGGGAACTGGTGGCTGGGGAGCACGTGAGCTTGAGCCATGATGACGTTTCCCAAGAGTATGTCGGGGAGCCATTTTAACTGCAAAATAATAGAAAGCAAGATGAAAATGTTAGAAATTGTCAAAATTTCGGCAGCATAACGACAGTAAATTGGGAAAAAGCCTCAAACTCACCCAAAAACATGGGGAGGAGGACTTACGTAACCCCCACACTCTTCAACAAATCAATCACAAGCATTTACAACTATAAATTTCAGAAATTTAAGAAAAATAAAGAAAATTCGAAAAATTTCGAAAACCTAGGTCAAAAAGTGTAAAAATTCGATTTTTATGAAAACCGTTCGGAGAAACCTCAAATTGGTTGAGGGCTTTTGCTCTTCGGGGTCCCTAAACCCTTTCCAAGCCGAAGGAAAAGAGTTCCTACGGTTGGAACATCTCAATCAATGAAAAACCTAAATTTTTACATAAAGACGATATGAAAAATATCTAAATACTTGAAAGAGAAGGAAGAGACCTACCTGGAGACGATGTTCTACGCTTTGAATGGAAGGAATCGGCTTCTAAGGTCACCGGCCGGACAGTAGCAACTCGGATTGGCAGAGAGGAATCGCCACTGGAGGGAAAAGAGAAAGAAAAGTGAGAAATTTTCTCACTTTTCGCGATTTTAAAGCCAATTTTGGGCATACCGGTCGACGGTTTTGCCTATACCGGTCGATCGGTATCTCGCCAGGTGTGCGACCGCTATGTCTCGGTCAGAATTCTAATTCTGACCGATCGACTATACCGGTCGCAACACTGTATACAGGGTGTCGACCGGTATGTTGCGACCGGTCAGTACCAGAGTAGCCTAAAACTCTCAGAAAATTTTTTAAAATTGTGAATTTAAATATGCCTTTTTGCGACTGTTTCGCCTTATATTGTTCAAGACTAACACCACTATTTCTTCATTCTCATGTGTTATTTCTTCTTCTCAGATTCAAACAGAATAGTCTGAGATGGTGGGCAGAAACGGTCGTAGGGGTCGGAAGCGTCACCAGGCCAGGATGCGCCTCGAGGAAGAAGAACAGGTTGAGCAAGGCCATGTTAGAGAGCCAAGCCCGGAAGTTGAGGAAGAACAGGTTCCAGAGGTACCGACAAATTTACCTGGCCTACCTCACAGGAATTCGGAGACCATTGTTACAAACTTGGTCTATCAGATGCAAGCTCAACAGAAAGAGTTCCTGAGCGAGATACTGAAGATGCTCAGACCACCGGGTTCTGCCCCCACTGAAGGTACGCCTAAGTCTGGAGAGAAAAATACTTCACAGCCGATGCAGGGTAGCCCAAGGCCGATGGGCCAAGCACAGAATGTACCACCACCGCATCAATTTTCGTCGCCTTCTGCGTACCCGGGAACCTATCCGTATCCACCACCATGGTATGGAATAAACACTCAGGGACAGCATGATCTGAGCAGAGCGGTGGATAGATTTCTGAAGTTGAAGCCTTCATCGTTCACCGGTAAGACAGGGAGACCATTGTGGCCAGCACAGTGGGTTGCAGAGATGGAGAAAAACTTCTGACTGATGATCTGTACAGAGGAGGAAAAGATCTTATTTGCCCCTCATATGTTGAAAGAAGACGCAAATGCTTGGTGGAATTCTACACAGGCATATCTGGAAACTAAGTATACACTGGTGGATTGGGAAGTGTTTAAAGCTGCCTTCTTCGATAAATACTTTCCGAAGAGTTTCAGAGATCAAATGGAGAAGGAGTTCCTCAATCTACAGCAATCTCAGTCGACCGTGGATGCTTATCAGCAGAGGTACGAAGAGCTATTCTTCTTCGCACCGGCAAGTATGCAAGAGGAAGAGACCAAGACACGTAGGTTCACCATGGGACTACATGGAAGTATCAGAGAGCACATATTGGGTCTAGACAAGAAAATCTATAATGAGGCTGTACAGGTTGCGAGGGTGATAGAGTCCAGTTAGAGGGACAGCTTCTTCGCTCAGAACAGAGGAGTAAAGAGACCCGCTATTGAGAGTGCAGGTGGCGGTAACAGTAGACCCTTCCGCCCATACAGGGCTCAGACCGCTACAGTACCTGCTTGAAACAATACAGCACCACCTGTGCCACAGAATGCCGGATTCAACCCGAATATCAAATGTTTCAACTGTCAGCAAGTGGGTCATATTGGAAGGACCTGCACTCTACCTAGGAAGCAACCTCCCCAGCAAGGAAAAGTTTATGCAGTCACCACTGAAGAGGCAGTCGCATCACCTGATGTGGTCACTGGTATGATTCTATCCCTTACTATTTAGCTTATTATTTCATTGTGAATGAGCATGTAGAACTAAGGGACAATAAATTCCAGAAATTGTAAATGTAGCTGGTATACCCGTCAGAGTATTATTTGACTCTGGGGCCACGCATTCCTTTGTTTCTATTTCCTTTGGAAAGCGAATGGAGTTACCAATCAAGCACTTGAACCCAAGCTTGATAGTTCGCTCTCCGTTGGGGGTCGAAGTGGCTTTGACCGAATACTATGGACCATCTATAGTTTATATTGAAGGTCGAGACTTAGAAGCAAGTCTGGTACTACTTGAGATGGCAGACTTTGATGTCATCTTGGGAATGGATTGGCTAGGCCATCATTCAGCTACCCTGTTATGTGGTGAAAGGAAGCTTGTGCTTACAGACAAAGAGGGAAGGGAGTATAGCTTCACTGGGATCAAGCTATCTAGGAAGCGGAAGCTGATTCTCTCCGCCCTAAAAGCTAAGAGATGCCTAGAGAAAGGGGGAGTGGGGTATCTAGTATCTGTAGTCGACACCACGGTGGAGTCACACAAGATGGAAGATATAGATGTGGTTCGAGAGTTCCCAGATGTATTTCCAGAGGAGCTTCCAGGTCTACCGTCGGACAGAGCTACAGAGTTTGTAATAGACCTTATGCCAGTTCGGCGTCGGTGTCCAATGAACCATACAGGATGGCCCCTACCGAGTTAAAGGAGTTGAAGACCTAATTACAAGAATTGTTAGATAAGGGTTTCATACGACCTAGCATATCGCCTTGGGGAGCACCGGTATTATTCGTCAAGAAGAAGGACGGAAGTGTAAGGCTATGCATTGACTACCATGTACTGAACAAGTTGACGATCAAGAATCGGTATCCTTTGCCTAGGATCGATGATCTGTTCGATCAATTCCAGGGTGCAAAGGTTTTCTCGAAGATTGATCTCCGATCGGGGTATCACCAACTGAAGATCAAGGCCGGAGATATTCCGAAGACTGCTTTCAGGACGAGGTATGGACATTATGAGTTTCTAGTTATGTCTTTTGGGTTGACCAATGCTCCAGCGTCGTTCATGGAACTGATGAACCGAGTGTTTCATGATATGTTGGACACTTCAGTCATCGTATTCATCGATGACATATTGATCTACTCTAAGGACATGGAGACTCATACAGCACATTTGAGGGCAGCCCTACAACGGCTGAGATAAGAAAAGCTTTATGCTAAGTTCAAGAAGTACGAGTTTTGGCTGAAGGAAGTGGCTTTCTTGGGCCATGTTGTATCTGAAGACGGTATCAAGGTTGATCCAAGTAAGATAGCTGCTATAGTAGGATGGGAAGCACCAAAATCTCTTGCGGAAATTCGTAGTTTCCTTGGGTTGGCTGGTTATTATAGAAGATTCGTGGAAGATTACTCTAGGATCGCTGTTCCACTCACCAGATTGACCAAGAAGGGAGAAACATTCATATGGACAGATGAGTGTGAGAAGTGCTTTCAGACTTTGAAGTCAAGACTAGTCTCTACACCTATCTTGACCATCCCAGAACCAAGCGTACCGTTTACTTTATATACGGATGCTTCAGGGTTGGGTATTGAGTGTGTATTGATGCAAGGAGAACAGGTGATTGCTTACGCATCAAGACAGTTAAAGAGCATGAGAAGAACTATCCTACGCATGACTTGGAGCTAGCAGTGGTTATTCATGCAATCAAAACTTGGAGACACTACTTGTATGGTGAGAAGTTTCAGATCAAGTCAGATCACAAGAGCTTAACTTATCTTTTCGCTCAGAAGGATCTGAATATGAGACAGAGGAGATCGCTGGAGTTATTAAAAGATTATGATTGTGACATCCAGTACCATCCGGGTAAAGCAAATGTTGTGGCTGACGCCTTAAGCAGGAAGTGGGCATCGAAACCTGAGGCAGGACCAAGTACAAATGCTGCATTATGTGCCGCAGCTTCAAGTTCAATAGAAGGTGATGAAGAGTATATAATTGAAACTGTAGAAGATCCCGTCAAGCAAGGCTTAATTCATAAGTTCACCATGATGTTCGCAGCTTTGAAGATCTCACCGGATCTAGTTGATGAAGTCAAGATAGCAATCCTACAGGATCCTCATCTCAAGACAGTGCAAGAAGACTTAGCGAAGGGTACGAGCAATCCTGACTTTACCTTGGATTTAGACAAGGTACTCAGGTATCATGGAAGGTTATGCATACCTGAGAGTGAAGACTGCAATATCAGAGATCGAGTTATGACTGAAGCTCATTACACTCCATATTCGGTACATCCAGGAAGTACCAAAATGTACCATGATTTAAGAAGACTATATTGGTGGAGGGGTATGAAAGCTGATATAGCTCGTTTCGTGTTCCAGTCTGAATTGTCAACAAGTTAAATCAGAAAGGCAGAGACCCGCAGGTTTACTACAGCCATTACCGGAACCTGCATGGAAGTGGGATTATATTTCTATGGATTTCGTCACTGGCCTACCTTTGACACCAAGGTCAGTGGATGCAGTTTGGGTAATAGTAGATCGACTCACCAAGACAACTCGATTTATTGCGGTCAGACCTCAGTATACCATGGAGAAGCTGGCCAAGTTGTATGTTGATAATATAGTCAGACTCCATGGCGTTCCAGAGAGTATAGTATCTGACAGAGATCCCTGTTTTACATCAAAGTTCTGGGAAGGATTATAGAAAGCTATGGGAACCAAGTTGAAGTTCAGCACAGCTTTTCACCCTCAGACGGACGGACAGTCAGAGCAAACTATTCAAATTTTGGAAGATATGCTCCGAGCTTGTGCAATAGATTTCAAGGGAGCTTGGGATGAGAAGCTATCACTTATCGAGTTCGCTTACAACAACAGTTATCAGGCTACAATTCAGATGGCCCCATATGAAGCACTCTATGGGAAGAAGTTTCGTACACCTCTGTTATGGAACGAAGTGGGGGAAAGAAGAATTGTAGGACAGGAGTTTGTTGAAGAAACTTACCGAGTGATTGATCAAATCAAGGAGAGAGTAAAGACAGCTCAAGTTCGACAGAAGCACTATGCGGATAATCGACGTCGAGATCTGGAGTTTGCAGTGGGTGACAAAGTATTCTTGAAGGTGTCACCAGTGCGAGGCCTGAAACGGTTTGGTAAGAAGGGGAAGCTTTGCCCCAGGTATGTGGGACCGTATGAGATATTGACCCGACGTAGTAATGTAGCATATCAATTGGCTCTACCACCATCTATGTCCAGTGTTCATAATGTGTTCCACGTATCATTACTGAAGAAGTATGTCAGAGATCCATCGCACATCTTGACCGTTGATGAAGACTTAACATTCGAAGTGGTGCCTGTGATGCTCTCAAGTCGAAAGGTACAGCAACTTCGAACCAAGGATATCCATTATGTGAAGGTGCATTGGAGAAGCCAAAATGTGGAGGAAATTACTTGGGAAGAGGAGACCGCAATGAGGAAGCAGTACCCTAAATTGTGTATGCGACCCTACCCCTATTTTAAGTGTTTTAGGGTCGATTTGATACCTGGGATCTCGATCTCCTTCACGCCCTTGGTTCATTTGACTCGACCATGACGGGTATACCTGGTTCAAGGTGGTAAGACCGGGTTAGATTTACATGGGTCTTACAGCTCCATTATCCGTCCTTTTCGAAGTGGACGTGGAAAATCTAAGACAGAAGCCGTCGAAATTTTTCATGCGGAATTGCAAGCTGAGAGGATCCATAATAGAGAGAGAAATCAACCAGTCCATTCTTACTCAGCCCAACCCAGCTCAAGCCCAATTTAGTCCAACCCCATCGAACTCAACCAGTCTAGCCTGACCCAACCCAAACCGGCCCAGATCCAGTCAGGTCGGCCCATGTGTATGCATTTTATGTATATTTTATATACTATATACATTTATATATTATATAATATATCTTTTATATATGTTATATTATATATATTTTTATATATTATATTATTATATAACGTATGTATAAAGAGAGAGAATGCGAAGAGAGAGGAAACCGAGTATATATATATATATATATATATATATATATATATATATATATATATATATATATATATATATATATATATATATATAGGTTCGTTCAAGAAGAGAGAGAGAGGAAGAGAGAGAGAGAGAAGAGAGGGAGAGGAAGAGAGAGAGAGAATGGGAAGAGAGAAGAAGGAGAAAGCTGATATATATATATATATATATATATATATGTATATATGTTCGGTCAAGAGAGAATGGGAAGAGAGAGAGAGAATGGGAAGAGAGAAGAAGGAGAAAGCCAAAATATATATATATATATGTTCGATCAAGAGGAGAAAGAAAGAGAGAGAGAGAGAGAATGAGAGGAGAGAGAAGAGAGAGAGAGAGAGGAAGAGAGAGAAGAAGTGGAAGAGGGGGAAAGGTGGAGGTGCCTTGAATCCTCAAACCACCTCCTTCTTGAGCCATCCCTCCACCATGACACCTCCTCCTTGAACCCTTTTCCCCCTCCTTCTTGAGCCCCACCATGACAACTCCTTCTTGAACCACCATGACACCTCTTTCTTGAGCCCCACCATGACAACTCCTTCTTGAACCACCATGACACCTCCTTCTTGATCCCCACCATGACAACTCCTTCTTGACCCCTCACCACCATGACACCTCCTTCTTGAACCTCCATGCCCCTAAATCCCTCCACCTCTTGAGCCATAAATCCCTCCACTTCTTGAATCTCCATGCCCTTAAATCCCTCAACCTCCATGCCCCTAAATCCCTCAACCTCCATGCCCCTAAATCCCTCAACCTCCATGCCCCTAAATCCCTTCCACATCTTGAGTGATAACCCATCACCTCATTTTCTTGAGTCTTCCACTTTAGCCATCCCCCAAAACCTATAATTAGTCCCTTAGCTACCCTAAACCACCTCCATTTGACACCTACCAACTCCCTCAAGCCACCTCCTTCTTGAGCCCAACACCTTTCCCATCCCATGACCTCATTTCCTTGAGCCCAACTCCATCATACATCATCTTCTTGAGCCATGCTCAAGCAACCAAGGGCCATCTAAAAAGAGCACCCATCTAACCACTTGAAAAAAAAGGAAAGAAAGGAAAAAGAAAAGATGGAGAAAGGCTAGAAAAAAAAAAGAGAAGAATAGAAGTGAGTTAGAGAAAAAAGAAAGAAAGAGAGAAGAGATATTGGGATCAAGAGGGGAGATTGAGGAAAAGAGAAAAAAAGGAAAGGAGGAAAGGAGGAAAGAAGAAGGGAAAGCTTGCCATCGATCGTCACCAACCATCATCAAATATGGTTTCTTTAGTCTCATTTTTCCCCCTCCGAATGAGACTTTGTCCTAGTGGTTTCGCCAGCCAGCTTAAAAACGGATAGCGCAAACGCCCTATCACGTAAGGCGCTATGACAAACAACCTGACGCGCTGCGGCCCCCTTCCTTGGGGCCCCCTACTTGGTGGGTCACTTCGCTACACTTCCTTGAACTGGCTAAAGCTGCACCAAGCGTCCTTCATTTGAAAACGAAAGGGGCGAAGCGACAGACAGATGCTTTACCTGCTGTTGGTCCAAAGGCTAGTCTGCAAGTCCAAAAGGGCTAGGAACGGATAGGGTGGGCTTGACAGCGCCTGGCTTGTCTTTTGTCGATCATTTTTGCTTTAGCCTTATTGCGAAGCAATGAATGGTGCTAGTCTGAAAGCTAACAGCTAAATATAGAGCTTGATGTCATATCTGAAATAGAAGGTCAAAAGAGAGACAATTCTCGTATATGATCGAACTTCCACGAGTTCGAGTTCGGTCATACAGCATTCCTGCACTTCACCGACCTTCTCCAGCAAGCATATAAAAAAGCAAGGAACGAGAGTGTTACATGCCAACGTTAGACTTGAAAAAGTACGCCACAACAAATCTTTAAGTGACTAATTGGCTCAACTCAATAAAGCCTTATATATATGTAAGGCCGGCTCGGGTTTATGTGTTTGAACTGACTACGACCAAAGTCATGGCTACTTCAACCAAAAAAAGGGCGACCCCCTATTCAAGACAAGGTTGGTACCTCAAACTTTATTTTGATAGCTTTCATGAAGCTCAAATAATCGAAAATTATCTAAATATGCCTATTTCGATAATCATGATCTTCAAATACTATATGGCATATGTGTCAATACCACGATGTTCATGTTTGATATGATTTAATATTGGCCATCAATCTTGGATAATTTAAACCTAGCCCATTGATTATAAATTTTGATGTGATGAAATATGGGCCATTGGATGTTAATTTGGACTGTTGGATCGACATCATGAGTGATTTAAATGATCTAAAGCATTAGATTATCATTTCAAATGATTTTAACCGTTAGATCTTCACCGTGAGTGATTTTGAATGATTTCAACCGTTGGATCTTTATTGTGAGTGATCTTGAATTTATTTCAAAGTTGGATCTTCATTGTGGGATTTTTGAATGATTTCAACCGTTGGATCTTTATTGTGAGTGATCTTGAATTTATTTCAAAGTTGGATCTTCATTGTGGGATTTTTGAGTGATTTCAATCATTGGATCTTCATTGTGAATAATTTTGATGTGATGAAATATGGGCCATTGGATGTTGATTTGGACCGTTAGATCTTCATTGTGAGCGATTTAAATGATCTGAACCATTAGATTATCATTTCAATTGATTTCAACCTTTAGATCTTTACTGTGAGTGATTTTGAATGATTTCAACCGTTGGATCTTTATTGTGAGTGATTTTGAATTATTTCAACATTGGATCCTCATTGTGGATATTTTTAAAGGAATCTGAATGGTTTGATTATGATCTTGAATGATTTGAACCGTTGGATTTTTATTGTGAGTGATATTGAGGGATTTAAACCATTAGATCTTGATCATGTGTTTTTGATGAACCTGAATGGTTGGATTATCATGATGAGTGATCTGAACCGCTAGATTATCTTTTGTGAGATTTAAGCCATAGGTCTTACTATTTTGACGAGATATGAGTCATTAATCATGATTATAAATTGATGTGAGATCTGAGCCGTTGATCTTGGCTGTTTTGATGAAATCTAAGTGTCGATCATGTTCATCATTTGAAGAGATATAACCATTAGATTGAGGATCTGATATTGTTTACATTGTTATATCCATGCATCTATCATGTTCACTTGATTACACTGTCATAGTGTGCACTACCATGCTTAGGATGCTTACACTGCTAGCTTTGTGCATACTACCATGTTTGATCTGTTGCTGTATGCTATGCTTGAATGATGTTTATGTCGGCAAGAACTTACTTTTCGCTACACCCTAGTCGAACTGCCGTGCATGTACACTGATAGAAGACATTCCTAGGTGTGGGGACGTGCATGTAGGCACCCACATTCATGGGAAGGGTTATAATGGAAAAATGATAAAAGTCTTAATCAAGGATCATGAAGCCTAGCCCAACACAATTGCAAAATCAGGGTTGTAAGTTACAAGGGTAATTTAGGACGATCCCTACCCCTCAGTTCATTTCCCCTAGGGTACAGAGACCTAAACAGGTATGATGTGAACCCAACCATAGATCATCTAGGATCATCATTCGGTCCGACTGGACCGCCCATATTCTGACCCAAGCGGGTCATCCAAAAATCCATCTTTCGGACTACGCAAATCCTGATTCTCAGGTCAATACCCTGAGATACGTAGGTAGTTTGGGAAAGAGACCCAAATTCGGACCCATACTCCATTCTTGTAAAATCATTCCATATCCTAGTCTCCTTGCTTGGCGAAACTCTATTACTGTGCTTGTGAGTACGCATCTCTTTGCTTAGCGAGGTTCTACTTACGAGTACGCGTCCCCTTGCTTGGGGGGACTACCTCTTTGCTTGGCGAGGTTCATCTGTTCCAAAGTTGTGCTTGTGAGTACGAATCTCTTTGCTTGGCGAGGTTCTGCTTACGGGTACACATTCTTAGCTCTTTCAGGTTATCCATATTTATCATCATCTACACAAAATCCATCTCTTTCGAACTATGCGGATCCTGATTCTCAGGTCAATACCCTGAGATACATAGGTAGTTTGGGAAAGCGACCCAAATATGGACCCATACTCCAATCTTGTAAAATCATTCCATATCCTTGTCTCCTTGCTTGGCGAGACTCTATTCCTGTGTTGTGCTTGTGAGTACGAATCTCCTTGCTTGGCGAGGTTCTACTTGCGAGTACGCACCCTTAACCTTGCGAGGCTCAATCCCGAAGTCGTACTTGCGAGTACGCACCTTTAGCCTTGCGAGGCTCTATCATAAAGTCATACTTTAGAGTACGCACCCTTAGCCTTGCGAGGCTCAATCCCGAAGTCATGCTTGCGAGTACGCACCCTTAGCCTTGCGAGGCTCTATCTTGAAGTCGTGCTTGCGAGCATGCACCCCCTTAGCCTTGTGAGGATCTATCTTGAAGCCGTACTTGCGAGTACGCACCCTTAGCCTTCCGAGGCTCTATCTTGAAGTTGCGCTTGCGAGCACGCACTCCTTTTAGCCTTGCGAGGCTCTATCTAAAAGTCGTGCTTGCGAGTACGCACCTTAGTCTTGCGAGACTATCTTAACCTCTACTCCCTGAGAGCCACACCCTACTCCCTAAGAGCCACACTCTACTCCCTGAGAGCCACACCCTACTCCCTGAGAGCCACACTCTACTCCCTGAGAGCCACACCCTACTCCCTGAGAGCCACACTCTACTCCCTGAGAGCCACACTCTACTCCCTGAGAGACATACCCTAGCCCTTGAAGTTTACCCAATCCACCCAAAAAATGAACTATGTTGTACCTGATTTTCAGGACCTCTGGAATACGTAGGCAACTTGGAGGACTCTCCAAGTACGGTACCCCATCTTAGTATCCTTAGGTTCCCCATATCCATATCCATATCCGTATCCATATCCTCGTTCACTTCGATCCATTTAAGCTATCTCTAGATTCAATCTCCATCATCATCAAGCATAAACTTCAACTTGAATAAATTGAATCTAAGAAAGCTTAATCATAATCCACATCCATAAGCTTTAATCACTTTTCGTTTCAAACTATATTTTTGGACTTGATTTCCAGGATTGGAATACGTAGGTAATTTGAGACGTTTTGGACATCTCAAATTCAGTCCATCACCGAACCATCTTTGGTTCGGTTTATTGTATATTATTTTATTTGTTTTCTTACTTCGAGAACATGTTTGGCTGAACTTAATAGAAGAACTTAACAACTTGGCATAGGATCCCCCATGAGCCCTAGTCATCATCCATTGACCATGAACAGTCAGAACCATAGAGTCTAAGGAAAGTAGAATCACATAGGAGGCTGATTTTCGGATCGAGCAGTTTTGGGTGCCTCACACCTCCCCAAACTGTACTTTGAACGCTTACCCATTCTCTGATGGACCAAAGCCGATATGTTGGGTCATGAGTCAATAAAAGTCTTATCTCAGGATAAGGCTACATTTTAGGTCCTAGACCTTAATCTAGGTGGCGTCTCCAAATCATTTATCGTCTATTCAGCGTGGGTGGACATTTGTCCTCACACCTGGTATGCAGATTTAGTCAATTATTTGGCTACCAAAACCTTACCACCAGAGCTACCTAGAGTACGAAGAGAGAAAATCAAGAGTGATGCTTGGTACTACATTTGGGATGACCCTTATCTTTGGAAGCAATGTTCAGACCAAAGGGTAAGAAGGTGCATACCCAAAACTGAATTTGAATCCATCCTTATCTTTTGTCATTTATATGCATGTGGTGGACATTTTGGTCCTAAAAGAGCAGCGAGAAAAGTGCGTGAATGTGGCCTATTTTGGCCACCTTTATTTCATGATGCATATATATTTTGTAAGTCATCCACTCGTTGCCAATACTCAGGTAATGTGGCCCGTAGGGATCAAATGCCATAAACCCCCATACTTATTTGTGAAATTTTTGATGTTTGGGGCATGGACTTTATGGGTCATTTTCCTAATTCTTTTGGCAATGTTTATATTTTACTTGCTGTTGATTATGTGTCAAAGTGGGTGGAAGCAAAAGCCACCCGAACTGATGATTCTAAAGTGGTTGCAGATTTTGTCTAGTCTCAGATTTTTGTTAGGTTTGGGATCCCACAGGCAATGATCAGTGATAGAGGGACTCACTTTTGTAAGCGCACTGTAGCAGCACTGCTTAAGAGGTATGTTGTAACCCATAAGATTTCAACTGCCTACCATCCACAAACTAATGGGCAAGCCGAGGTATCTAATAGAAAGGTGAAGTCAATTTTAGAAAAAACAGTTAATCCGAATAGGAAAGATTGGAGTACAAGACTCGACGATGCACTATGGGCTTATAGGACTGCTTATAAGACACCTATAGGGATGTCTCCATATCGGTTGGTTTATGGAAAAACATGTCATCTATCGGTGGAATTAGAGCATAAGGCATTCTGGGCAATTAATCAGTGTAACATGGAGACGGATAAGGCAGGGGAGCAACGAAAGTTGCAATTGCAGGAGTTAGAGGAGATTAGCAATGGAGCTTATGAGAACACTCAGATTTATAAGGAAAAGACGAAGGCCTTTCATGATAAAATGATTTCTAAGGAGCAATTTGTTGTCGGACAAAAAGTGCTCCTTTATAATTCAAGGCTTTGGTTATTTCCTGGTAAGTTGCAGTCTCGCAGGATTGGTCCTTTTATTGTTATTAATGTCTTTCCATATGGTGCAGTTGAGATTCAAAGTTTGGACACTCAAAAGATTTTCAAGGTCAATGGATATAGACTTAAACCTTACCATGAAAGTTTTCAAGTTAACTCGTTGGTTGAAGAAGCTATGGACTTAGAAGATCCACTTTATTCAGATTGAGGAAAGCTGCAGAGTTGAGCGAACGACGTTAAACAAAAGCGCTGCTTGGGAGGCAACCCAAGAAATCAGATTTGCTTTCTTAACCCTTTCTCTTTTTATTTTCATAGATATTATGTTTGTTTTTGTCTTTTTCTTTGCATTTAGCCTTACATTAGGGACAATGTAAATTTTAAGTGTGGGGGTATTCTAGGATGTATTTTGTTTTTATTTTTACTTGTTGTTAGTATATATTGGTTGTATATACTAACTGAAAAAAAAATATTGATTGTATATACTAACTGAAAAAAAATTGACTTCAAATTTTCTTTCAAAAAAAAAAATATTTGTCCAGTTACAAGTTTGGATTAATTCTCTAAAGTGATCATGTTGAATTTTATAAATATGATTAAATTATTGGGATTCTTGAACCTTAAATTAGATATGCAACTAAATTTGAATCACCATCTGAGATAAAGTTCAATTGTTATGTGTCTTTGTATTTCATATTTGCACCAACTCTTAGTTGTGGGGAATAAACGGTGAATTTGAGAAATGACAATTCTAAAAAAAAAAAAAAAAACTGCTTCAATGTCCAAAATGCCTTAAAAACAAAAGAAAAATTGAGATGATGGTTATAAGCAGTTTAATTGACTAAGTCTGATTTTGTGGCATTTGTTACTTGAGTTATTAAGTCCTAGGAGTGTCTCTACACCTAGTGCCCTAAATCCAACTGGTTTGGGAGTCACTGACCCAATACTTGCTACATGGGTAACTTAGAAAGCCTAAGAAAACGGACATTGCACAAGTCGAAAAAAAAATTAACTTCTAAATTTTTTGATTTTGTGGCCTTTGTTACTTGAGTTATTAAGTCTTAGGGGTGTCTCTACACCTAGTGCCCTAAAGCCAACTGGTTTGGAAGTCACTGATCCAACACTTGCTACATGGGTAACTTAGAAAGCCTAAGAAAACAGACATTGCACAAATCGAAAAAAAGGTGTATTATTTTTCTTTAAGTATACTGTAAAGCCCCTTACTAATTGAGTTACATCACTTCACATTATAGATGCATATTAATATGAATTTGTTTCAGATGGTGACTAAAATGAAGTTATTGTATCTTTGATAAGATTTAAGTTGTCTATTGAGTTTAATTCTGTTTATGAGTTATAACTGTGAGTACTTAGAGTTTTATTTAATTCTTGTAATTTGTTAAACCTAAAAATATTTTTCTTTGAATTTTATGGGTAGATTCACTGCAAATCCTCATGAGACACAGCTCGTCCACTAGGGGTAACCTAGGGGTTTAATGGCTTGTTGTACATGCTAAGTGCAATCGTGGTTCCTACAAAAGTGGAGTAGTTTAGGATTTTTTTATTTTATTTTGCCCGAGGATGTGCAAAGGCTAAGTGTGGGGGAATTTGATAAGTGTTTAATTTTATATTTTTATTCTTTTTGCATTATGATTTTTAGGGTGTTTTATACCGTATTGAGCTTAATAGAATTTATTTTATGGCTTTGGTATATTTTAAAAATCTTGTTAATTAATTAATAAAAGATAAAAAAAATTCTAGCACTCTGAATATTAACGTTTTTAATTTCATGTAGGATTCTGACATGGAAAGAGTTCGTTTGGGCTTCCAAATGTGGTTTTAAAATCTGATCTGAAAAATTGATCTAAATCTAAATCAAAGAAGGAAGGTTGCTACACATGGAAGGTTCACTATTGGAAGACCTTGATTGATTGTTGAAAATCTTGAGGATAATATACACAACTATAGAATCTTACAAAATTTGATATATTTGGGGGTGGTAATTGTTTAATAATGAAATGATTTTCATTTAATCTAAGAATGAGGATTTTGTTTAAATTTTATTTCCATTTAATAAGGTTGTCAAATCTAGGCATACCAATTTTAGTATTGTATTTTGGCTATTTAAACAATGTAAAACCTATATAAAGATCATTCAAGAATGATTGAGAAAGAAGGCAGTGGCTGAAGAACAACTCTCTTTTATTCTTGTGTTCTTGAAGAAGTCATGTGTGGCTAACTTTCTTATCTTCGGTTAGACGGGGATAAAGCCATCATTGTAAACTTGTGAGACTTGTTCTTATTTATTGATTTTTAATTGAATATTTATTTTTCATTCAATTTATGTGTAGAATGATTGATGAATGGGTTGATTAGGAGTACTACTAATTGATTTATTTATCTAATCGATTGTTAGATTAGAATTGGATTGCTATCAATTGATTATTCTATGTCAGTGGCGATGGGGATTGATGTTAATGGATAAGTTAATGTTATATTCCTAGGAGAAATCAGATTAAAGTAATTAAACTACGCTGGTGTGTGCTTAACGTTTAATTTCAATCGTCTTTCTAATTGTTAATGCTATTCCTCAATCAATCGAGAGCCTAGTCTTGAGATTGATTTATGAGTAAGGGTACTATTAATAAACTATCTTTTAATAGACCAATCTTAAGGAAAGACTAAGTATTTTAGGCTTAGTCCTAATTTTCTTGATTGATTATTCAATTGGAATCGATTATCCTTTATGTCAATGAACAAGTTTACGAAGATGGTGTAAGTATCCTTTTGACCGAGGCTTTCTCTTATTGGTTTAATCTTTGATATTTGTATTAACTTGCTCTTTATTCTTGCATTTTAGATAATTAATTACTGTTCTTTTCTATTGCAAACATACCCCCTCCATACGTAGGATAGCCAATGAAGTTGTGCTAATAAGATTAATCAGAATCTGCTTTAGTACAACAATTGGTTATTTTCTGAGTCTTATTTCAGTTTTATTTGTTTTTCTCTCTTTAGGTTAATTAAATATTTTAATCTTGATCATACGATCCTTATGAGTTCGACCCTTACTTGCTACTATCTACGTTTCAAAGTAAGGTAATTTAATTTGAGCACTCGACACGGATCATCAGGTTGTGATTGATGGCAACTGTATAGTGTTGGTAACGCTTACTCAAGGTTTACAAATGTTTACACAGGGTTTACAAATGCTTATGTAGAATTATGCACTAAGTTGATTGGGTCTGTAGGTGAGTTGACTGGGTTTTGAAGCGTACAATAGTCGATTAACCCCTACATGCATTCAGTGATGTTCTGAGGTGAATATATATGTTTTCTTGTACATGGCAGTCTCATGGCACCTGTGGAAACAATTTCGTGGGCAAATTCAGAGGTTTGTTTTGAAAGTTTGACTTTGAAATCAGTTTTGGTGGGTTTCACAGCAGTTTCATGAGGAACACTGAACATGAAACATGTAGAGCATCAAATTAGTTTTGCAACGGTTTTTGAATAGTCTATTACAACACCATATGAGAGAGATATGGTCATTTACGTAATGATGCACTGAAAAAGAATAGAAAATCAGGTTTGAAAAAAGATTAGAAAATCAGGTTTGAAGAGCTCTCCAGTCCTTTTTTTTTTTTTGTTTTTTTTATGACAAGATTTTGAACCATTAATACCAAATAGTTTTGTCTTTTTGTAAAAACAAGAAGTCAGTGGCACCTATTTTAAATTTTTAAAAGTTAGTTTGATTCGATTGGGTGGCTCCAGATATCGCCTCGTAGGCGAGATCCTGATCGGAAGAATTAAGATGAGGTGCACTCTCGGCGCGGTCGGTTGGCGCAAAAGGTTCACCCGCGTGGTTTTTTATTTACCAATGTAGGTTATTAAAGTATGCCGCGTTATACCATAGTGAGGTAGTGATTCTTTGTAATGTACACGCATGATGTCACATCCTATTCCCGAGACACCGGGGCAATGATTGGGACACTTACCATCATCCCAAACAACCACCACCGGACATATCATTTCATCACATAGCAACCGATAAACACCACATAAGGATTGAGATTGTCTCTAGTCCGTCCAGCCGCGAATGAACGGACTGGAATCAAAGGACATGCCTACCAATACATTGGGGGGCGTGTCTTGTGATTCCAGTCCGTCCAATCGTGGACCGGACGACTGACGGACCGAGACGATCTTTTCCCATAATAAGAGTGAAACAGTTGTAAACAGAAGACTTTATTTAATATCAAAGGTATCATAATCTGGTTGCATATTATTCATATCAACAAGATACTCAAGACATAGTATAAATAATTCTCAAATTGTTTAACTCCAAATAAGTAAAAGTGGACAACAAGTCTGATGGTAAGATAAATAATAATCAGACCTGCCCTCCGTCGACATAGGCATCACATGAGCACTTAGCATTGTGAGTCTCATTAGCTAGATTGTCTACACCACTGCTGTGACCCTCTACAATGTACGGAGTGTTCACAAAATTAGTTACAGTGTAACCTACATCAGATTCTAAAAAGAAACACACAAGTGAGGATGAGCTTCACAAAGCTTAGTGAGGGAATGAGGACACACATGTAAGTAGTAATGATAGATGAAAATTTTAATTAGATTAGATAATTGTAAGTAGTAATGATAGATGAAAATTTTAATTAGATTAGATAATTGTGTACTACAAACAGAGTCTTGGGCGCTGCCAATTACCTTAGATAGAAACCCTCATTGCGAGGATGAGTCTATTATTGCCACACTCCATTGGTCAACATTGACTCAATCCAAACATGGTCCCCTTCCTGATGTCTCGGTCCCAGAACTAAACATCATCCCAACTCAGAAATGGACCATGGGATGAAGGAGAAGGTAAGGATCCTGTCCATATCTCTTTATATGGACCCATGTCAATAAAATCCTAGTCGCCCCCTATAGTGCAAACTGGGTTCCTCACAAATCGATTTTCAAGATATAACAATCTTCATAAACTAGAAAGTGTTGCACTCGCTCTCTTTGGTTTACTTAGAGATTCAAAAGGCTATGCTCAATAGTAAAAACTAATGTCAACATTAGTGGGATTGTCAATTAAGTTATGTCTTAATGAGCTAAACCTTCACTTTCATAGGAAAAGAAGAAACACCACCAATAGTTGTTTCTAAAGAGCATAACAAAACAACATGTCTCTACCACAAGACATGTTTATTAACTATTCAGACATATCACTAATAGCCACACCCATTGGTCATTTTGGTGCCTATTAAGAAGACACAAACCTCTTCAATAACCATTTATAAAAATTGTAAATTAATATTTTGAATCTAATAAAATCCAAAACATTAAAATTCCAATAATCCTCATAGATTCAAAATATTTAAAATATCTAATTGAGCATATTAAACATAGTAGGACCCGTCATTGTAGGTGTCTTTCGGACTTGAACCTACACTAGGACTAATGGACTATGCTACAAAGCATGAGTGAAGTCAAACTTCTTGAACCTTCCTTCATTGGTATAACTGACTAGCCCACCATCCAAATCCTACTAGTTGATGTTCATGATATCTGTTTTATCCTTTAGAATGGATATTTTTTATCGAGCTCGTGTCCATCTCAGATTCATGGATGTTTAGAAATTCGTCTTTAAATTTTCATCGATAGGTGGCATCACTTCCTACATCCACTTATGTCAGATTATAGTGTGCACCACAGTTAACACTGCCCTATATTTCATGAGAGTCGGTTTGATTAAGAATTCATAACTCATCCTAATGTTAGATTTATGTGGGCTTAATTAATTACCTAAACTAGTTAATTCAGTGGGAGTCTGATTGACACGGTATAATCGGTTTGGTTTGGTTTGTCACATGGTATGAGATAGGTTTGGTAACCCTAATTCTATTGTGGGAAGAGTTTTAGGGTTACATCTGTATTCTATAAATACAGGGTTAGAGTCCCCATAGCCACAGTTAATCAGTTCTCTGCACCCATTAGCAAGAGACGTCAGGATATCCTCTGGAGGCTGTGGAAGACTGCAGTCGAGGGATTTCGATCAAAGCTTGGAGCGTCGTGGAGCGTATGAGAAATTAATCTCTTCATAGACAGGTATGTCTTTATGTTCATTGTTTATGGCTTCTCTATTGTGTTCTATGGAAACTGTATGGATGGAGAACAGGTTTCATTGAAACTCTAAACACATAATATTCTAACAGTTAGTATCAGAGCCAACCATACAGACCTAGAATCAATTGAGAATGATTATAAAGACTGATAATGAATGGTCAAATTAAAAGAGAAATTTTTCTCAAGTTTTGGATCGAATCTCAATTAGATCTGTCAGAGTTTTCCATCGACGAAAATTTTTCGATTGACAAAATAAGTCAAGCAATATACCATTGGAAAGGTCTCGAAGAGATGGAGTCGGCGATATAAAAATCGCCGGCATCGGCCATCGGACACGCCGGCATCGGCCATCGGACGCGTCGGCAATCGCCGACGGTATCCGCGAGTGGAACTCACTCGCGGGTGGGAAGAGAATAAAAAGGAAAAAAAATGTTACGGCAGCGTTGACCCGGTCATCGCCGGGTCAACTCGAAAATCCTAATGGGTTGGACAGTGACTCGGACCGAGTCGACCCAAAGAACCAAAAAGAAAAAAAAAAAGGGTTTCCAGCCGAAGGCAGCCGGGGTGCGGTTGGGGGCAGACTAGGCCGAGCCAGCCGGCCGGGCCAAGCTTGGTCAGGCAAGGCCCAAGCCCAAGATCAGCCTCATACACGTGCGACAAGCACGTGTGACCTGGACCTGACCCGCAAGATTGGTATCTAACCCGAAAACCTCGACCCGAAAACCCAATATTGAGACCCATATATCCGACCTTAAAACCCATACTTTTGACCCGGATACCCGAATTATGAACCGGGTTCACTCATTGGTTGGCTCGGAGGTTGAGCCAATTGGTCAGACTGCAGTTTGGTTTACGGTCTGAACCAATGTAATTAAAAAAAAGGATTATATTCGGTTCAAAGAGAACCAAATTGATTCTAGTCAGACCGAAACGAACCGAACCGACCCAGACGGGGTTTTCTTATAAGGGCCTGTTTGGTTTCTGTTTTTTAATAATAAGACATTAAACAGTGATTATGGGAGCTAGGAATGTCAGATTGACCTCCGATTTATTTTGTTGGACTCCATTTTTAATGCTCCTCAATCTGATATATATTTTGGTACATTTTGATGCATTGAAAAATATGTTATTATGGAAAAATGCCCTATGAGATCTCGATTTGTAATATTTTTACTGATTTTTCTTGAAGTTATTGTACAAAATTAATTGATTGAGCTAATGTACATGTTTATATGAATGTTTAGACTTGTAAAATTATATTTTAAAGCATTCATGGTTAAATAAATATCCCACATGAGCTACAGTTTAGGATTTGTTCATATCATGGTGGAACTTGGTGTGACCACCAAAGTGGCAACCTTGTTTTATTATGATGTGTTCAAATTTAACGATATGTGTTTGTAAATGCTTCAGTTTTGATAATGTTCACCTAAATGTGACATTGTCCAAGTTTATTCAAATTATGATTTATAGCTATTGTGTAAGGATTATGGTGTGACCACCAAAGTGACAACCTTAGTTCTATCATAATATGCTCAAATCTAGCATTTATGCATTTACAAACTACAGTAAGGAAGTATAGTGTTCACACAAAAATGACACTGACATAAACTCTCACTTTTATGGATGCAGCAAAGAATGACACTGTCCACCCAAAGGTGGCGTTGTCTAAGATTATAAAGAATGGCACTGTCCACCCAAAGGTGGCGTTGTCAAAGATTACAAGGAACCCATGCACATGGTTGAAGGATTGTGGCTTTAGGGGTCTTCATCCACCCAAAAGTGGTAAGATTTTTAAAAGTCATTATCTCTTTGCAGTTATTGCACAGATATTGAGAGGACCAGTGCACATATTGTCCCAAAGGATGTGTGTGTAGTTCGATTGACTTTTCAAAGATATTAATTAGCTTGTACATGTTATGTATATATATTCTTGCTAGCTAATTTTATTTGGTATTAATCGTAAACTTACAATTATTGACATTGTAATATAGTTGTGGACATATAATGATTAAATACCTTAAGATGCCTGTCTTTGGCAGTCAGTTCTATGAATTGGCATGGAAATTGAAAACTTGTCTAGGACTGTTTAACCTAGATGTACTCAACAAAAAAAATTGTATTATGATCCTTAGGGTGTTTAGTCCTTAAGATCAAGTAAAACAATGTTCAAATGAGGAACATTGGAAAAGGATATTTCCTGTGAAATCCAAAGAAAGATTTGATATTTCAAGAAGGGACAGATAGATGTTTTATTACTCAAGTCCATCAGTATCAATTTTTTGATGATAAGAGATGGTATTGGGAATGTGAGGAAATATAAGGTAGAGCTGTTAACTATTAATGATAAGCTCAAGGATAAGTGAATATTTATAGGTTCAATAAAACCTATGTAGGTGACATTTTAGACTTTTCACTTCCTCATAAGAATTGTATAGTCAGATCCTGGTGACACATAGTACTTAAAAAAATATAGTGAACCCTAAAGTAAAGGAACTAAGGATAAAAGTTCAAAGAAAAGAGAAAAATATGAATGCCATTGTCATAGTGCATAATATATACCCAGACAAAGGCAAGTTGTAAAAGGGGTAGAGAAACCCATAAAAAGAAAAATATTTTTTCATGGAATAGTTAGAAACTTTATGACAAAGAATTAGACATTTAGAAACTACAAGATAAAATGGATCTAAGTAGAATAAAATTCTTGTAGAGTGACCCAAAAGGAACATGTAAAGAAAAATTTATATAGCTGGACAGCTTAAGTGAAAATGGAATAAGGATTATGAAACTTCTGAGCAAGAAGGTGCAGTATATTGGATACTTAAGCATTAATCGTAGTCTGAATCAATAGAAGTATAAAAATCTTTAATTTATTCTATCTTTGGAAGTTAAACTGTATATTGTAATATTCCATCCTGGTCATAAGGGTTTAGGACTGTTGTCCAAAGAAATATTAGAAAGAATAATATTCTGAAATTCTCCTTCCAAGGTTTATTAATGTGAGAATTAATTAAAAGAGAAGATGACAAGATTAAAGTAAGTGAAGGTTATTCACAACAAGGATTTATTGGACTTGGTGGAAATCGAGATTTCATCTAGGACTTTTTGTCACAGTTTAGTCTATGGTTGTTTTTCCAAATATAAAAAAAATTATTAAGGTGGAAAAACTTTTATTAAAAGAATTGAAACTATTAGATCTGAATGAGAGAGTTTTGGGAGACCATGTGATACTGGTTTATTCCCTGATAAATTTAAGCAAGTGTTTGCAAAAGCCTAAGAATGTATTTGATCCTGTAAGGAAAGAATTGATATTGTAGCCTATATTGTTAATAAAGTGCTTAGTCAGTATCAGTTTCAGTTTAAGTTATCTTCTTGTTATGAGACTGTAGAACTGACATGATTTCATAATACTCGTAGGAGAGTGATTATTTTAGGACATTGAGTTGTCATATTATGGGATATTAGAATAGACCCAAGAAACTTAAAGTTTGATGAGACCACCTGGAAATGGGTATGAAGCAACCAGTTGAGATACCAGAAATGCTACTAGAGTGAAATAAAATAATTATAGAAATATTCATTAAGATCGATGCTTCAGCCATAGTAGCAGAGCTAGATGAGGCAATGAAGAGATATACTAGACCATGTAGATCTGTGATTTCATCCAATCACATGTTGTACTTCAAAATAGATGTTTTTGGTGATGGACAAAAATGAAGATCCCAATGATTTTGAGCAAGTTGTTAGTAATGAAATTGCTCTTGAATGTTTAATGATCATAAAGGATGTGTTGTTGTCTATGAACAATAACGAGACTTGAAATTTTATGCTTTTGTCAATAAGCGGTGAACTCATAGGTTAAAAATAGATATACAAAAAAAATGTATGATTCCAGTGGGAGAATTGATTGTTACAAAGTAAAATTTATAGCAAAGTGGAATCACACAAAGGGAAGAGAAAGATAACTTCAAATTTTGAGTTCTTAGTTGCTCATTTTATTTTGGAGTTGCAACAGGTATATGTAAAGATCATTTTTCATCAAGAAAAATCTAGAAGAAAAGTTTTATATACTTTAATCACAAGTTTTTATGGTAAGGATAAAGAAGATATATTTTGTAGACTTATAAAGTCAATCTGTGGATTAAACGGATATCCGGATAATGGTATTTGAAGTTTGATAGGGTTGTATCTCCTTGCAACTGTGTTGAGATTGTTATTGACCATTGTATATATCTATAGGTCAGTGGGAGTGGATTCACCTCTTTGTCATGTGTGTTGATAGTTTTCATTGGCTTGTAGTGACATGGTTTACTCGTTGAAATCAATGTTTTTCTGTCTGATAACTTCGACATGTAAAACTGTAGGAGAAAGTATCTTTGTACCTGGTATTGATTTTGCTCATGATCGGAAAAATAAAATTCTAGATTTATCTCAAAGTATAAATACTGTTCGTGTTTTCGAATGGTTCAGTATGCATGTATAAATGGTAAGTTACGGATGCTAAAATCTGTAAAGGAGACAAATTGACAGAATTATGGACAAAAAATGATACTGAGTATTAGTGTAAGACCTGTATTAAACTAACCCGGTCTTACCACCTTAAACCAGGTCTACCCATCATGGTCGAGGCAAATGGATCAAGTACGTGAGGGAGATCGCGATCCTAGGTATTAAACTGACCCAAAAACATTAAAAATAGGGAGAGGGTCGCACACCCAGCTAGGCAGGGTCGGTGTAAGACCCGTACCAAACTAACCCGGTCTTACCACCTTGAACCAGGTCTACCCATCATGGTCGAACCAAACGGATCAAGTGCGTGAAGGAGATCACAATCCCAGGTATTAAACTGACCCAAAAATACTAAAAATAGGGGGAGGATCGCATACCCAGTAAGGGAGGGTCAGACCCCCCAGTATAAAAGTCAGACCCCCAGTTTTATACCGGGGGTCGGACATTTTAAGAACCAGGGGTCGACGGGATCTCTGACCCCCCCCCATCGACCCCCAGAAATTGGTAAAAACAGCATGAACCGAAAATTAGGAAATTTTTCTAATTTCAATGGGATTCCTTCCTAATCTCATGAGACTTATTTTGGAATCTACTCTATAAATAGGACGTCCCTAAGCCTCTTCCACTCCCTTTAGAACCCTAATTGGATTGAGAGAAAGAGAAGAGAAGGAGAAGAGAAAGAGAAGAGAAGGAAAGTAGAGAAGAAGATCAAATTGAAGGCTTCAGAGGAACAAGCCAAATTCTCCGGTATGGATACTATCTCCATGAAATTCTACAGACCTTAGAATAGATAGAGAAGAGGGAATGATCTAGGAGAAACCCAAATCATACACCCATGGTTAGGTTTTCATGGAAAACTATGGGGGGAGATCATGAAAGCCATATAGGTGAATGAACTACGGTTCTAGGCTATAGAACATGTGTGGAATGGATTGTAGAAGTAAGCCATAGGACCCCAAACAAGAAGAATGAACTGTAAGATGAAAAATTGATAAAACCCATAGGGGGTCGCACGGGGGTCGATGGCCAATCGACCCTACCAGACCCTGATCATCGACCCCTAGTGTTAACAGCATGCTTTTTAAAATCAGAATTAATTCTAATTAAAATATATCGACTTGGTTAGGTCTTCTAGTGATATAATATCGATATATAGTTGATTCTTAAAGCTTGAAAGAGGACCTACGATCAAGTAAAGGTGAGGGAACAAGACCTAAACTAATTGGTTAATAATAAACTATTTTTATTCTTGAGTCTAATGCCATGAATGATTTTATGCGTGTATGATTGTTATATGCATTCAACATGTCATCCAATATTTCTATTATTACTGTTCATGCATATTTATTTATTGTTTATGATAATGATGATGATGATGATGATGATAGGAATAGGCATGTGGATGTATGTGTGTGGTTGGTGTGCTTGATGCGAGCGAGTATCGGGGGTATGTGTCATAGGTGGGGCCTCAGCACTTTAGCTCTATCTCTAACTCAAGTCTTGTCCACTTACATCGTCGTATCGCCATTACCTTAGCGGAACTAATACATCATAGGGCATCAGGGGGGGGGGGGACGTGACACTGTGGTTCATCCTGGTCACCAGACCCTAGCTCTATCTCTATGGACGTTTTAAGGGATGTTGGGGTGAGGCCTTGGATACACTGATTGGCATTATGATTGGTTAGTTGCGAGCCCAGTTTGCGAGCCCTCGCCAGCAGGGGCTTACGTGTTGGTATGGGCAACAGGTACAGCAATAAATGTGACCTTTGTATGTACATTGTCCATGAATTGGGTGCATATGAGTCGGCAATAAACATTACCTTTGGGCGGCTTCACACACTCGTGTATAGAGGTGCGGCGTCAATAAACGTGATCTTTGGCCACCTATCCTTTTTATAGCACATTGCAAACTCATTTACTAGACCAAAGATATGAATTGAGTGCATGCATATGTTTGTTGCATTGTTTTGTTTGCTCACTGAGCCAAGATGTGTGCTCACCCTCTCGACGTCGAATATTTTAGTTGATGATGCAGGTACCACAGTTGCAGATTATATGAATGATCCGGTGTATGCGCGTGTTGCTGCAATGGAAGCTGAAGACTTAGAGGATTCGCATGACCCCTCATGCGAGTGCAACTCATGCGTATTCTATTAGGATTTTATTTGGATTTATAAAAAGATGTAATTGATATTTTATTTAGTTATGTCTCAGTTGATACAACAATAATTTGATATTTTAATTATGAATTTAGAATGCTCAGTTCATTTACTATAAGACTTCCGCTATTGTGTATTTATTCTGATTATGATTGTGGATGCGCATGATTTTATTTTTAATAGATACCACCTATTAGAGATCCTGGTTGAACCGTTGGTTTATAGCGGTTCATCATACCGTTCTGAATGGTGCAGAATTGGGGTGTGACAGTCGGACCCCCCAAGATAGAAAGTCAGACCTTGAGTTTTTAACCAGGGGTCGGACATTTTAGAGTCAGGGGTCGACGGGATCTCCGACCCCCTCATCGACCCCCAGTCTGCCGATAGAAACCGTGATTTGGAAACTTTCCAAATTTTAATGGGATTCTTTCCTAATCTCAATGAGACTTATTTTTGGAGTTTCTACTCTATAAATAGGACGTCCCTAAGCCTCTTTCATTCCTTTTAGAACCCTAATTGGATTGAGAGAAAGAGAAGGGAAGGAGAAGAGAAAGAGAAGAGAAGGAAAGTGGAGAAGAAGATCAAAGAGAAGGGTTCAGAGAGACAAGCCTAATTCTCAGGTATGGGTACTATCTCCATGAAATTCTACAGACCTTTGAATAGATAGTGAAGAGAGAATGTTCTAGGAGAAACCTAAATCATCTATCCATGGTTAGGTTTTCATGGAAAACCATGGGGGAAATCATAAAAATCATATAAGTGAATAAACTATGGTTCTAAGCCATAGAACAGGTATGTAATGAGTTGTAGAAGCAAGCCATAGGATCCCAAACACGAAGGAATGGACTAAAGGATGAAAATTTGACGAACCCATAGGGGATCGCACGGGGGGTCGATGGCCAATCGACCCTACCAGACCCTAACAATCGACCCCCAGTGTTCGGGAAGTCCAGACTGTGGGTGGTCCCACCCAGGGTCGATGGAACCTCCGACCCTAGCATCGACCCCCAGTTAACAGCATGCTTTTTAAAATCCGAATTAATTCTAATTAAATTCTATCAACTTGATTAGGTCTTCTAGTGTTATAATATCGATATATAGTTGATTCTTAAAGCTTGAAAGAGGACCTACGATCAAGCAAAGGTGAGGGAACAAGACCTAAACTAATTGATTAATAATAAACTGTTTTCCTCTTGAGTCCAATGCCGTGATTGATTTTATGCGTGTATTATTGTTATGTGCATTCAACATGTCATCCAATATTTCTATTATTACTGTTCATACATATTTAATTATTGTTTATAACATGATGATGAGGATGATGATAGGAATAGACATGTGGATGCATGTGTGTGGTTGGTGTGCTTGATGCGAGCGAGTATCAGGGGGAGGTGTCATAGGCGGGGCCTCAGCACTTTAGCTCTATCACTAACTCAAGTCTTGTCCACTGACATCGTCGTATTTCCATTACCTTAGCAGAACTATTACGTCGTAGGGTATGAGGGAAAGTGGTCTCGGACCGTGTAGTTTTTTACTCTGCCGGGGGGCTTTAGCCCTATCTCTATGGATGTATTGAGGGATGCTGGGGTGAGGCCTTGGATACACTGATTGGCATTAGGATTGGTTAGTTGCGAGCCCAGTTTGCGATCCCTCGCCAGCAGGGGCTTACGTGTTGGTATGGGCAACGGGTACAGTAATAAACGTGATCTTTGCGTGTACATTATCCATGATGGATGCATGTGGGTCGACAATAAATGTTACCTTTGGACGGCTTTACACACTCGTGTATAGAGGTGCGGCGTCAATAAACGTGACCTTTGGCCACCTATCCTTTCTATAGCACATTGCATACTTATTTACCAGACCAAAGATATGAATTGAATGCATGCATATGGTTGTTGCATTGTTTTGTTTGCTCACTGAGCCATGATGTGTGCTCACCCTCTCGACGTCGAATATTTTTAGTTGATGATGCAGGAACTATAGTTGAAGATTATATGAATACTCCGGTGTATGCGCGTGTTGCTGCAATGGAAGCTGAAGACTTAGAGGATACGCATGACCCTTCATGCGAGTGCAACTCATGCGTATTCTATTAGAATTTTATTTGAATTTATAAAAGGATGTAATTGATATTTTATTTATTTATGTATCAGTTGATACCACAATAACTTGATATTTTATTTATGATTATTACATTTAGAGTTCTCAGCTCATTTACTATAAGACTTTCACTATTGTGTATTTATTCTGATTATGGTTGTGGATGTGCATGGTTTTATTTTTAATGGATATGGCCTATTAGAGATCCTGGTTGAACCATTGGTTTATTAGCGGTTCATCACACCATTATGAATGGTGCAGAATTGGGGTGTGAAAATTTGGTATCAGAGCCTCTGAGGCTTTATCTGTGAAACCGTATACTTCCACAAAAGGTCCTGAACTGAGATAGGATAAAAATTTAAAAGATGTAATAATAACACACCATAAGCATCTGTATTGTTTGAGACTAAACTGAAAGAGAATAATGCATCTATTAAATGAGAAACAAATTTATATACAACCAAAAGGAAGAATAAATATTTATATATATATGATTAAAGCAGAGTACAGTCCACAGTCCAGACAGTTACTCTGAAATACAAAAAGAAAAATAAAAGAAGTACATCAAGAAGCTGAAAGTGATGGGGGAGGCGGTGCCTCACTGTCTCTATCATAGTCCTCAGCGTAGACTCTGGTCAACCAAGCTATCTGAGTCTGGGTCGTCTGGAGACTAGCTGTGAGATCAGCCACCCGCTGGTCAGTCACACGCTGAGCATCCCTCAGCTCTCCCATCCGCTGATCCGATACGCGCTGAGCAACCAGAAGCTCTCCCACCCGTTGATCGAACGAGTGCTAAGCCTCTAGAAGCTCTCCCATCCTCAAGTCAGACATACGTTGAGCCTCTCGTATCTCGTGCAATATCCTAATCATGTCGTCAGAAGGAGCATACGAAGGACCAGCTGCATATGAAGGACCAGCCGAAGAAGATGGACCAGCTCCAGTAGCATGAGTAGGTGATGGAGGAGGTATGACATCTACATCCATGTATAGCCAGTCGTCATCATCCCCCTAAACCCCTGCTCCAGCGGCTGCTGCTGCTGCTGCCTCAGCATCAGCCATCTCCACTCGAGTGCGAGGGCGCACCATCGTGTTCCTCTCCTCATCGCTAACCTGGGCATCCCGCATGCCCATCTTGCAGATAGCCTCCCAATCCAGAGGCGATGAGAAGGATTTCTCCTGAATCTTCTCATCCAATAAGTCAACCCCTAGGCGGGTAAGCAAGGTAGGGATCATGTGTCTGTAAGGAAGGTTGCCAGTGTGACTGGGCAACGTGGCACTGATCATCGTACGCATGATGATGTAGGGAAGGCAGATGGGCTGCCTAGTGCATATGCAGTATAATAGATACTAGGTCAATTGGGAGACCCTCTCGTAATGACCACTCTGCGGTATCAGGTTCTGCTGAATGATCTTGCAGTATACTCGTGGATCTGAGCGCAGACAACTCGCTTTCATCTGCCAACGATCAGGTCTGATGAGCTGGCTATCGATCTCAGCCCTCATCTATAGAGAAAAGAACGGGGGCTCTCCAGAAGCACAGAATACCAAGGGGCCAGAATAGGAAATGCCCAACAAGTCGGCCAGCTGCCGATAATCAAATGAAACATCAACCCCCTTGACGCAACTGGTGATCCGAAGCTCACCACCCCTCTCAACATCATTGCAATCTCCCACCACCTAGAGATTACAGTAGAACTGGCGTACCAAGTCAGGACAGGTACAGGCATCATAGGTGATGACAGGGAGCCAGCCCATATCACCAAAGGCCCCCTCCACATTGAACAGGGCTAAGCTAGCCAAGTCCACTTTGTGGCCGCCCTCTACCTTCTTGCGAGCATAGTGGGCATACTGTGCCTCGGCTTCATTGGAATGGAAGCGAAGACAGTCGTGAACTCGGGGTGCCTTGGTACGAACCATAGTATCTACAAATAAGAAAGAAAAATAAATAATGGATTAGTAGAGAGTAAAAACCTAAAATTTCGACATAATAACGACGTAAATTGGTGAAAAGCCTCACTTTTCACCCATATGCGTGGGCAGGAGGACTTACATAGATCCTAGACTATCATGTGAGACTCATACATTCGGAAATTTCAACTAATTAGATTGAATTGCAAGAAATTTCAAGAAATTTAAAATCTCGACAAAATTAGGCAAAAAGTGTAAATTTCGAGTTTCTCGATAACCAATCGATGAAACTCGAATATTTTTGAGGGATTTCATTCCTCGAGTCACCAACAACAAAAGACCCCAATAAAAATTGAATTTTTACGGTTGGAAAAAGTTAATTTGAAAAATACGAGATTAACGAGCAAAAACCTAGGTAAAGAAACCTAAAAACATAAAAAGGTAGAAGACATACCTGTAACGGAGGTGTAGACGACGAAATAAGGAGTGCAAACCACCAACGGATCGGAGTTGTCATTGTAGCAACTCAGAGGGACGAGTTGAGTCGAAGCGGAGAAGAAAGAATGAGAAATGGACTTTGAATCGAAACTTAAAAATCAAATTTTTAGTCTGGGGGTCAGAAAATTTGATTAAAACAATCGACCCCCGCATCGACCCTCGACTCTCGGGAATCTGACAGAGAACCAGGGGTTGCACCCTGGGTCGGACATCCTCTGACCCCACCATCGACCCCTGGCTCTCGGGAAGAATGGGTGATTTCCCAGGGTCGCAGACTGAGAGTCGGACACCCATCGACCCCCACCATCGACCCTGCAATGAAAACACAACATTTTGGACAGAATGACCTGAAAATTTTGAAATTTGCATTTGTTAGTGGTTTTAAAATATGAGAACGAAGTATTTAATGATTTTCTCTCGTGTTCAATGATTTCAGGCAATCCCACTATCAGATTAATTAATGGCGGGACGCAGAGTAACCAGACAGAGCCGTAACTCTATTCCACCACCTGTGGGGGAAGATAACCAAACACAAACGGGAACACAAGGGAATATGAACACGACACCGTCCGTCATAAATGGGCAGGTAAATCCTACCAATCTGCCAGCTCCACCTACAGACTTGGCCACAATCGTAATGAACTTGGCCCAACAGCTGCAACAGATGCAACAGGCACAAGCTATTATCCAAGCTGCCATAGGCATAACTCTTCCAGCTGCACAGACACCTCCAATTCCAGCCAGACAGGCAAGCACAGCACCAGGGGGAAGTAACACAGTACCCCACGCACCTCAGACTCCTATCATGCAGGCTCAAGTACAAAATCCTGAGATAGCTCCAGGTGGATATCAATACCAACCACCTATGTATGGAGCGTATGTCCCGCAGCAACTAGACCACTCCAGACTGGTGGAGTGTTTTCTGAAACTAAAGCCCAGAGAATTTAATGGCAAGCTAGCAGATCCTTATGGCCGGCACACTGGGTTGACGAAATGGAAAGAAACTTTATGATGATGACACTAAATGAAGAAGAAAAAGTGTTATGTGCCACCTTTATGTTGAAAGGAGATGCACACCATTGGTGGAGGTCTACCATGACGTATTTACTTACAAGGCACGCCCAACTGACTTGGGATATTTATAAAGAGACGTTCTTTGAGAAGTATTTTCCGAGAATTTTCAGAGATTCTATGGAAAAAGAGTTCCTGAGTTTACATCAGGGGCAGATGACCGTGGACGCGTATCAACAGCGTTATGAAGAGCTGTTCTTCTTTGCACCCACTATTATGCAAGAGGAAAATGCAAAGACCCGAAGGTTCATCATGGGACTTAGGGGAAGCATCCGCGAGCACATTCTGGGACATGAAAAGAAAATTTGTAATGAAGTGGCACAAATTGCTCGAGTTATAGAATCGAGCCAGAAGGAGAGTTATTTCATGCAAAACAGAGGTATCAAAAGGCTAGCTGGAAATTCTTATAATGGAGGGAATAACAAAACATTCAAACCCTTTCGTGCTCAAGGCTTTACTGCTGCAACCAAGACTACTCCCGTAGCTCAACAGCAACAGAAGCCAATTACTGAAGGGATAAAATGTTTTAACTGCAACCAAGTGGGACATATAGCAAGGGAATGTCCTAAGCCCAAGAAGCAGCTACATCAAGGACGAGTTTAAACGGTTACGTCCGAGGATGCTGCAGCATCACCTGATGTGGTCACAGGTATGACTTACATTTTTAGTTAGTTGTATTACATTGTATGAGCATGTAGACTAAACCAAGACAAATCACAGGTATCGTACCGATTAATGGCATTCCCGCCAGAGTACTCTTTGATTCAGGAGCTACTCATTCCTTTATGGAGTTACTCAGAATGCTGCCAAGATATCAGATCTGTGACGTTTGGAAAGAAGTTAAATCTTCCCCTTAAATCCTTAGACTACAAACTACTTGTACGATCACCTATGGGATTAGAAGTGGAGTTAGAAAAAGATTAGGGACCATGTCCAGTTCTTATTGATGAAAAGACCTTGGAAGCGATCTTGATCCAACTTGAGATGACAGACTTTGACGTCATCTTGGGAATGGACTGGTTAGTTTGGTATTCTGCAAACTTATTGTGTGTCGAAAAGAAGCTGACATTTAAAGACAAGGAAGGAGCAGAGTTCAATTTTACGGGAACCAAACTTTCCCGTAAACGAAAGCTCATACTATCGGCGCTAAAGGCTAAGAAGTGCCTTGAGAAAGGAGCAGTTGAATATTTAGTATCTGTGGTTGACCTTACCAAAGAAGCACCACGAATGGAAGATATTGATGTCGTGCGTGACTTCCTAGACGTATTTCCTAAAGAATTACCAGGATTATCACCCGACCGAGCCACGAAGTTTGTTATAGATCTTATACCTGGAGCTGCACCAGTATCGAAAGGACCTTATCGAATGGCTCCCACCGAACTGAATGAATTGAAAGTACAACTACAAGAACTGCTGGACAAGGGTTACATTCGCCCTAGTATATCACCATGGGGAGCGCCAGTATTATTCGTGAAAAAGAAGGACGGTAGCGTTCGCTTTTGTATAGACTACCGAGAACTGAAAAAACTGACAATCAAGAATTGGTATCCATTGCCTCGGATCGATGACCTGTTCGATCAGTTGCAAGGTGCCAAAGTGTTCTCAAAGATTGATCTTCGGTCAGGCTACCATCAGCTGAAGATTAAGGATGGTGATATCCCCAAGACAGCATTCAGGACCAGATATGGATGTTATGAATTTTTGGTCATGTCTTTTGGATTGATAAAAGCACCAGCAACCTTTATGGAACTTATGAACCGGGTTTTCCACGACATGTTGGATATGTCGATTATTGTATTCATTGATGATATATTAGTCTACTCCAAGGATGAGGAAATGCATGTTAAGAATCTAAACGCCGCTCTGCAGCGACTACGGACGGAAAAGCTCTACGCCAAATTTACAAAGTGTGAGTTTTGGCTAAAGGAAGTTGCATTTCTAGGTCATGTAGTATCCGCTGAAGGAATTAAAGTGGATCCCAGCAAGATCGAGGCCATTGTAAAGTGGGAAGCATCGAAGAGCATTGCAAAAATTATAAGTTTCTTGGGTCTACCTGGGTATTATCGACGATTTGTGGAAGACTATTCCCGAATTGCCGTACCTCTTACCAGTTTAAGTAAGAAGGGCGAGAAGTATGTTTGGACGGATAAATGCGAGAAGAGTTTTCAAACCTTGAAGGCTAGATTGATATCAGCTCCAATCTTGACCATCCCGATTCCAGGACAACCATTTATCTTGTATACCGATGCGTCAGGACTGGGATTAGGATGTGTACTTATGCAAGGAGAACAAGTAATTGCTTATGCCTCAAGACAACTGAAGACACATGAGAAGAACTATCCTACACATGATTTGGAACTAGTGACAGTAGTACATGCTGTCAAAATATAGAGACATTATCTGTACGGGGAGAAGTTTCAGATTAAATCAGACCATAAAAGTCTTACTTATCTATTTAATCAGAAGGAGCTGAATATGAGACAAAGAAGATGGCTGGAACTATTGAAAGACTATGATTGTGATATCCAGTATCATCCAGGGAAAGCTAATGTAGTAGCTGATGCGTTGAGTAGAAAGTCAATGATAAAATCTCAGGGAGAGGTTAGCACAACTGCCACAATGTGTACTACCAGAAAGGTATTAAAGCATGGAAATGAGCCGTTTGTGATAGATGCACCAGATGGATCAGCCAACCAAGGGTTTATTCATTGGTTTTCAAATATGTTCACCGCATTAAAGATTATACCGGATATAGTCGATGAAGTGAAGACAGCTATCAAATCAGACCCTTACCTAAGAAAGGTACAAGAGGACATCGAAAAAGGTAGAACTAACTGTGAGTTCACCTTGGACGAAGGAAAAGTACTGAAGTACAAAGGAAGAATATGTATACCCAAAACAGAAAGCTTGGACATTAGACACCGATTGATGAAAGAAGCCCACGCCACTATCTATTCAATACATCCTGGAAGTACAAAAATGTATCATGATCTAAAAAAATTATATTGGTGGAGAGGAATGAAAGCAGACGTAGCTAAGTTCGTGTCTCAATGCCTAAATTGTCAGAAAGTAAAGGCTGAACGACAAATACTAGCCGAACTGTTACAGCCGTTATCGCAACCAGCATGGAAATGGGACTGCATCACTATGGACTTCGTCACAGGATTACCATTGACTCCTCGAGTAGTTGACGCAGTTTGGGTGATTGTAGACCGGCTGACTAAAACAGCTCGTTTTATACCTATACGACCTCAGTATACACTGGAGAGGTTAGCTAAGCTGTATGTGGATAACATTGTGCGATTACACGGTGTACCTAAAAGCATTGTGTCCGATAGAGATCCACGATTTACTTCAAAGTTTTGGGAAGGATTGCAAAAGGCTATGGGTACAACATTGAAGTTTAGTACCGCATTCCATCCGCAGACAGATGGACAGTCAGAGTGTACAATTCAGATTCTAGAAGATACGCTTTGAGCATGTGTGATTGATTTTAAAGGATCATGGGATGAAAAGTTACCATTTATTGAGTTCGCTTATAACAATAGCTATCAGGCTACTATACAGATGTCACCCTATGAAGCACTGTATGACCGAAAGTGTCAGACTCCCTTGTTTTGGAATGAAGTTGGGGAACGTAGTATTGTTGGACTGAAATTTATTGAAGAGACTTGTCGAGTGGTCGACATTATCAAGAAAAGAGTGAGAACAGCTCAGAATCGTCAGAAGCAATATGCAGATACCCGACGCCGAGACCTTAAATTCGTCGTGGGTGATAAAGTATTCTTAAAAGTATCGCCTATGCGAGGATTGAAACGGTTCGGACAGAAAGGAAAACTAAGTCCAAGATATGTCGGGCCATATGAGATTTTAGCTAAGTGTGGGAAAGTGGCGTACCAGTTAGCACTACCACCATCTATGTCAAGTGTGCATGACGTATTTCATATTTCCTTATTAAAGAAGTATGTCAAGGATCCAACGTACGTTCTGACAGTAGATTTACCTGATTTGACTGATGATTTGACATTTTAGGTAACACCAACTGAAATCACCAGCCGAAAGGTTCAACGACTATGCAACCGTGATATCTATTATGTTAAGGTCATCTAGAAAAGTAGAGATATGGAAGAAATTACATGGGAAGAAGAGAATGTTATGCGAAAGCAATACCCTCATTTATTTGACTCGGAAGGTATGTACAATTTCGAGGACGAAAGTAGGGGGAGTTGTAAGACCCGTATTAAACTAACCCGGTCTTACCACCTTGAACCAGGTTTACCCATCTTGGTCGAGCCAAATGGATTAAGTACGTGAGGGAGATCGCGATCCCAGGTATTAAACTGACCCAAAAACACTAAAAAAAAGGGGGAGGGTCACACTGTAAGACCCGCACTCCGTAAACCCGGTCTAAACCTTGGTTTTGTGTTGTAGCAGGTCTTCCGATCATCACCGGGCCAGACGGGACGAGCGGATGACAAACAGGTATGAAATCAGACCAAAGACGATCGAATCAACATGATTTTATGTTTACCGGTCGATGGTACCGGTCTTGGCACCGGTCGACCGGTCAGGTCTGCGCAGCTAAGTGTGGAGATCCAAAAATTGACTTCTAAGGGTCCCACTTTCCTGATTTCGAATCCTAAGACTTTCCTAATCCTAATAGGGTTACTAAACCCTAATTCTAGCCTATATAAACACCCTTAAGCCTCCTCATATTCTTTCTATTGTCTCTCACAAACCCTAGAGAAGAGAAAAAGGTTGGAAAGGAGAAGGAGCTAGGAAGAAGAAGAAGGTGCCGCCATTACCGTTCGACGACGCTCACGCTATGCCAGTCAACGGTAAGTGTTTGAATCAATCTTCTTACCCTATGTTAGTTGTATGGGTGGATCAATACCGTGCAAAGTAGGTATTGATCTAAAACCCTAAATTGGCTAATAAACCCTAAGTTGCCGTCAAACCCTAGATTCGAGTTTCAAGATGATATTCATCGAAACGAGACTTGAATGAGTTGGGGATAACTCTAACTCCAAGTTTAGACTTAGAATGAATAGGGGAAACCGTGGAAATCCATAGAGGATGATCGACGGTAGTCGAAAAACCCATGTATGGTCTTTCGGAGACATACCGGTCGACTATACCGGTTGCACACAGTGCGACCGGTATGTTGCCACCGGTATCCCTCGGGAGGCTGGTCTGTGGGGACCGGCTGACCATATCGATCGCCAGTCTTCCCCACAGAGCTGCGATCGGTACATGCCACCGGTCATCTCTGTGAGGGTATTTTGTAACCATGTTGGTTTCTGACCAACATGAAACCCTAAGCAATGTATTCTAATGAAACCCTAATAATATTGTAGGACTTTGTGACTTTCCGTTTGCATCTTGCGACGTGGAGCAAGCTATCAAACGAGCGTCAGGTAAGGGAATATGACCTAAACCTAATAATTAATAGACAGTAAGTTGTTGTTAATCTCCTGAATATCTATGATGTGATGCTTGTGCATATTCACATGCCATCATTTACTTTCAGTTATTGTTATCGTTCATGCATTGATAGGATGTGATTGTTAAGCATGTGATTGTTTTCGTTAGTGTGTGGAGTGGGGCATGGGCCTGGGATCGCTCCTCACACTAGCACCTTTCGTAGCATTCTGTCTTAACATGCTTGGTACGGGAGGGGCATCAGGGGAAGGTCGTGGTACGGTGGTCTCCGATATTGATGTTGGCCTGGTCATGGTTATGTGGCACTGTGGTCTCCGAGTCGACGCTGGCTTGTCCACGATGCTTTATCTCTATCTCTATGCCGTAGGGAGTTATGTTGGGATAGGGTCTACCTGCGTATTGTTTCTATCCTAGTAGGTTAGTTGCGGATAGGGCATCAGGGGAGGTGTGGGAATGCCTTAGCTCTATCTTTATGCCGTAGACGGTTGTGCTGGGATAGAGCGTACATTGATGACATATAGGATTGGTTAGTTGCGAGCCCAGTTTGTGAGTCCTGGCCAGTAGGGGCTTAGGTACTGGTATGGGTAGAGCATCAGGGGAGGTACGGGGGTATCTTAGCTCTATCTTTATTCCATGATGGGTGCATGTGGGCCAATGGAGGTGTGATCCATGAGGTGCCACACACTCGTGTATAGAGGTGCGGGGGCCACCAAACCTTTCTATAGCACATTGTAAACTTAAAACCAGACCACAGCATAAAATGATTGTTACTCATGCATAATATTGTGAAACTGTCTGATTGTCTTACTAAGCTAAGTTGTGAGCTCACCCTTTGTACGTACATTGTTTTAGATGTTGATGCAGGTTACACTGTGGATGACTACATGAATGCCCCGGCGTATGGTGATGTTGCTGCTTTGAGTGTACAGGCAGGAGAGGACGAGCATGACGCTTCATGCGAGTGCCCTTTCTGCGTGTACCTGTGATCGGATTTTTGTTTATTCGTTTCAGTTATTTTCGTTTGATATTAAAGGGATGTAAAAGATATTTATTTTATGTTTGGATTTGAATAATTGGATACTTATTTAATTATCAATAGATACTCAGTTCATTCTATTTTAAAGACTTCCGCTGTACTATTATATTCTGATTGTGGTTATGTGTGATGGTTTGTATGAGTGGACACGGCCTATTCGGGATCCTGGTGTGAACCGTTGGTTCAATGACGGTTCACTCACACCATTCTGGTTGGATCAGAATTGGGGTGTGACACGCACACTCAGCTAGGCAGGGTCAGACCCCCCAAGATAGAAAGTCAGACCCTGTGTTTTTAACCGGGGGTCGGACATTTTAGAACCAGGGGTCGATGGGATCCCCTTATCGACCCCCAGTCTGCCGACAGAAATCGTGATTTGGAAACTTCCTAAATTTCAATGGGATTCTTTCCTAATCTCAATGGGACTTATTTTTGGAGTTTCTACTCTATAAATAGGACGTCCCTAAGCCTCTTTCACTCCTTTTAGAACCCTAATTGGATTGAGTGAAAGAGAAGGGAAGGAGAAGAGAAAGAGAAGAGAAGGAAAGTGGAGACGAAGATCAAAGAGAAGGGTTCAGAGAGACAAGCCTAATTCTCAGGTATGGGTACTATCTCCATGAAATTCTACAGACCTTAGAATAGATAGTGAAGAGAGAATGATCTAGGAGAAATCCAAATCATCCATCCATGGTTAGGTTTTCATGGAAAACCATGGGGGAAATCGTAAAAACCATATAAGTAAATAAATTATGGTTCTAAGCCATAGAACAAGTATGTAATGAGTTGTAGAAGCAAGCCATAGGATCCCAAACACGAAGGAATGGACTGAAGGATGAAAATTTGATGAAACCCACAGGGGATCGCACGGGGGGTCGATGGCCAATCGACCCTACCAGACCCTAACAATCGACCCCCAGTGTTTGGGAAGTCCAAACTGTGGGTGGTCGCACCTAGGGTCGATGGAACCTCCGACCCTGGCATCGACCCCCAGTTAACAGCATGCTTTTTAAAATCAAAATTAATTCTGATTAAATTTTATCGACTTGATTAGGTCTTCTAGTGTTATAATATCGATATATAGTTGATTCTTAAAGCTTGAAAGAGGACATACGATCAAGCAAAGGTGAGGGAACAAGACCTAAACTAATTGATTAATAATAAACTGTTTTACTCTTGAGTCCAATGCCGTGATTGATTTTATGCGTGTATGATTGTTATGTGCATTCAACATGTCATCCAATATTTTTATTATTATTGTTCATGTATATTTAATTATTGTTTATAACATGATGATGAGGATGATGATAGGAATAGGCATGTGGATGTATGTGTGTGGTTGGTGTGTTTGATGCGAGCGAGTATCAGGGGGAGGTGTCATAGGCGGGGCCTCAGCACTCTAGTTCTATCTCTAACTCAAGTCTTATCCACTGACATCCTCGTATCGTCATTACCTTAGCAGAACTATTACGTCGTAGGGTATGAGGGGAAGTGGTATAGGACCGTGTAGTCTCTGACTCTGCCGGGGGGCTTTAGCCCTACCTCTATGGATGTATTGAGGGATGTTGGGGTGAGGCCTTGGATACATTGATTGGCATTAGGATTAGTTAGTTGCGAGCCCAATTTGTGAGCCCTCGCCAGCAGGGGCTTACGTGTTGGTATGGGCAACGGGTATAGCAATAAACATGACCTTTGCGTGTACATTGTCCATGGTGGGTGTATGTGGGTCGACAATAAACGTTACCTTTGGGTGGCTTCACACACTCGTGTATAGAGGTGTGGCGTCAATAAACGTGACCTTTGGCCACCTATCCTTTCTATAGCACATTGTAAACTTATTTACCAGACCAAAGATATGAATTGAATGCATGCATATGGTTGTTGCATTGTTTTGTTTGCTTACTGAGCCATGATGTGTGCTCACCCTCTCGACGTCAAATATTTTTAGTTGATGATGCAGATACTATAGTTGAAGATTATATGAATACTCTGGTGTATGCGCGTGTTTCTGCAATGGAAGCTGGAGACTTGGAGGATACGCATGACCCTTCATGTGAGTGCAACTCTTGCGTATTCTATTAGAATTTTATTTGAATTTATAAAAGGATGTAATTGATATTTTATTTATTTATGTCTCAGTTGATACCACAATAACTTGATATTTTATTTATGATTATTACATTTAGAGTTCTCAGTTCATTTACTATAAGACTTCCGCTATTGTGTATTTATTCTGATTATGGTTGTAGATGTGCATGGTTTTATTTTTAATGGATATGGCCTATTAAAAATCCTAGTTGAACCGTTGGTTTATTAACGGTTCATCACACCATTCTGAATGGTGCAGAATTAGGGTGTGACAATTAGCATCTACAATGCAGTAGAGAGCTTGATATATGTTTAAGGTTGTAATCATTTCATATAGTCTTTTCTTTGAGTGTCATAGGATGTTTTCAGTTGGATGCTGGTATAGCTTATTGGACACTGGGGAAAAGGAAGGTCATGCGGTATATGCAGAGGACCAAAGATTATATGTTTATTTATAGAAGTAGTGACACTCTAGGTTATTTTGATGTAATTTATAATGATTGTATTGATGACAAGAAACCAACATCAAGGTTCATTGTCATGGTAGTAGGATTTTTGTAACTCTATATAATGATAACAAGCAAGGTATCTGGTGTGAAAATTTATTCTCTAATTTGGAGGTTGTAGACTCCACTTCTAAACCTATTGAGATGTATTTTGAAAACGGTTCAGTTGTATTCTTCTCAAAGATTAATATGAAATCTAGTATTTCAAAGTATAATAGAGATCGAATCTCTTCAAGTAAGGAAGATGTCAAAAGATTTTATATTGTTGTAGATTTTCTAACGAAGGTTTTGTCAGTGGGAATCTTTAAGGGACGGTATGTCCAATATAAGAATGGTTGAAAAATAATTAATTTTATTAAAGGCTTAAGTGGCCAAAGATCTGGGAATCAGTGGGAGTCTCTAGGTATGCTTAATCAGTGGAAGACTATTTATGTTTATACTTGTGTTTTCACATTGCTTACTGTGTTTGATTGTATTGCTCATGGTTTGATGGGTACAGTTTTTGTAACTTTGATTTTGTTTACATTAGCATTTGCGTTATTGCTATTTTGCATACATAGTTATGTGTTTGACATGTCACAGATATGAGACAGTATTTAGTCAAAGTTTCAAGGCAGTATATAGCCAAAGTTTCAAGACAGTATTTAGTCAAAGTTTCAAGACAGTATTTAGCCAAAGATTTAAGGTTGTGTCTAACCAAATTATGATATTATAATTCTGAAATATTTAAATACCATGTTATATTGCCCATAAAGGTTTTAGGGCACTTTGATTAAGGTTTTTTAATCAAGTTTGGACTCGCATGGGAGTTTACTTTCATGCATTATCTTAGGCGATTCATGTATTGAGTAGACTTCTGTTGTGGCTGACAGAAGTTTGTACACCATATATTAAGGTGTATTATTCGTTGTTGCTCACATTGGAAAGCTTGATTGATGTTTCAAAGTTAGTGACGATTTAGTATGTTGGATTCCGTGGTCACACTGGTTGACAATAGTTTTGTAATTAATATAGCCCAAGTGGGAGTTAGATTTATGTGGGCTTAATTAATTATCTAAATTAGTTAATTCAGTGGGAGTCTGATTGACACGGTATAACTGGTTTGGTTTGATTTGTCACATGGTATGAGATGTTTGGTAACCCTAATTCTATTGTGGGAAGGGTTTTAGGGTTACATCTATATTCTATAAATATAGGGTTAGAGTCCCCATAGCTACAGTTAATCAGTTCTCTGCATCCATTAGCAAGAGACATCAGGATATCTTCTAGAGGCTGTGGAAGACTGTAGCCGAGGGATTTCGATCAAAGCTTGGAGCGTCGTGGAGCGTATGAGAAATTAATCTCTTCACAGACATGTATGTCTTTATGTTCATTGTTTATGGCTTCTCTATTGTGTTCTATGGTAACTGTATGGATGGAGAATGAGTTTCATTGAAACTCTAAACACATAATATTCTAATACCTAATTTCATTGCGGTGGTACTACTTTCCCATATAACTAGAAATAAGCCAATTTTAGTAGCGTTAATTCAAGTCATCTGGTGACTTTCGTTTTTATCCTTTGAATCTAATTCAAGATAATTCCTTTTCACATACATTGGGTGTCAATCACATGACTTATGTCGCAGGCCTTAGGATGCTAACTCTCTTAGATGAATACCACTTTAGTGGTTAGAGACTAATTACTAGTAGTAGTCATATTTGTCCTGACAATTGTTATTATTTGAAACGTTTGAAGGCATTTATATTTCGAGCAAATTACAGGAAGGTAAC
>JAMYWD010000496.1:0-25000 GCA_028583415.1 Protea cynaroides | reverse complement strand
CATATATAGGTGGTTGATACTAGTAATTGCTTTGGTTGTATATGCCTTGAGCTACTTCAGGGTTTTGTACTTGAGCTTGTACAAATGGCGTTTGAGGTGCTTGAGGTACCGTGTTGTTCATAGTCGATGCTTGGGGCACGGTGTTGCTACCCCCTGGTACGGTACTAGCTTGTCTTGCCGGTAAAGGTGTAGTATTTGCAGTTGGGAAAGCCATTCCCATAGTAGCTTGCATATTGGGTTGCACTCGCTGTATTTGTTGCAATTGTTGTGATAGGTTCATCACCGCAGTATCCAAATCTGTAGGTGGGGCTGGCAAGTTTGTAGGGTTAACCTGGTCGTTGGCTCCTGGCGGTACCACATTCTGATTTTCCTATCCCTCAGGGTTTTCATGGCTATTTTCCTCCACAGGTGGTGGTGGTGGAATTGGGTTACGTCCTCGCCTGGTTATTTTTTGCCCAGCCATTTCCTATTTCCAGTGGTGGTAGTGTCTGAAAGTCAGAGAACATGTGAGGCAATCATAATATACATCATTCTCATGTCAAAATCCAATTAATCAATGTAAAATTTCAATTTTCAAAGTCATTCAGTCAAAACACAGTATTTTCCATCGTGTGGTCGATGGTGGGTCGCAGTATATGCGACCATAGGGCATGCGACTACACAAAACCCTGTCAGCTCACCGAGAGCCTGCGGTCAATCATGTGGTCACACTATATGCGACCATAGGTTGCGACCACACAAACCCTGGCAACTCATCGAGAGCCTATGGTCGATCGTGTGGTCGCATTTTTGGTCGAATTTTGCGACCACACGACCCCTAATCAGTGTTTTTAAATTTGATTTTTGGAGTCATTCTCCATTCTATCTTTTGTTTTCAACTCAATTCGCCTCCACTGAGTTGCTACAGTGTCGACCACTTAAGTTTGGTGATTCTTTCGTCGATCCACAACCTACGTTCTGTTCTTCCAGGTGTATTCTCTACTAGTTCTCCTTTTAAAGCTTTCAAAACTAGGTTTTTCTTCATTTATAGGGTTTTCTTCAAATTACTATTTTTCTGACCGTAAAAATTTGATTTTTATTGGGAGCTTTTGCTATTGGCCACCCAATGGATGAAAGCCCTCAAGAAAATTTGAGTTTCATTGGTTAGTCTATTAGAAACTTGAAAATTCCCATTTCTGACCTAAATTTTGGGGGTTTTCCCAATTGTCAAAATTTCTTCAAATTCGACCTACCTAGTTTAAATTTCCGATTGTATGAGCCTTGCAGGATAGTTTGGGACCTATGTAAGTCCTCCTGCCCAATTGTTTGGGTGAAAAGTGAGGCTTTTGGCCAAATCATGCCGTTATAATGTCAAAATTTTGAGTTTTTCTCTATATCTAATATCTTGCTTATTGGTCCATGTCTTTTCAGATAACATGGCTCGCACCAAAGTCCTTAGAGTTCATGATCCCCATCGCTTTCGGTCTATTGAAGCAGAGACACGATATGCCCGGTATGAGCGTAAGAAGGTGGAAGGGGATCATTGTGTAAACTTGGCCAACTTAGCCCTATTTAATATGGAGGGCATCTTTGGTGATATGGGCTGGCTTCCTATGATCTTATATGAGGGTTGCACCTGTCCTGAATTGGTGAAACAGTTTTATGATAATTTACAGATGGAGGGTGACCCAAAGGACATAGATAGGGGTAGAGAGCTCAGGATCACTAGTTTAGTTAAAGGGGTGGAGATCTCCTTTAACTGCCAGGAGTTGGTTGATCTCCTGGGTATATCAAATGATGGCCCCTTAGAATACTGTGCACCCAAGGAACCCAAGTTTCTATCAATGATGATGTGTGCAGAGATTGACCATCAGATTCTTAGGGATGATCGCTGGCAGATGAAGGCAATCAACCTACGGCCAGAACCTCAGGTGTATTACAAGATCATCCAGCACAACCTGATTCCTCAGAGTTGACACTATGAGAAGGTTTCACAGTTGACCCAGTACCTCCTGTACTGCATCTACACTAGGCAACCGGTCTGCCTTCCTTAGATCATTATGAGGACTATGCACCGTGCCATGACCTCAGGACTGGTGGGTAACCTACCCTATGGGCGTTTAATCACTACTCTGCTCACTCGCCTGCAGGTCGACTTGGTTAATGAGAGGATTCATGAGGACACTTTTACGTCTGACCTTGAGTGGGAGGCCATCTGTAGGATGAGGATGCGAAATGCTCAGGTCAGTGACGAGGAGAGAAATGCTATGGTGCGTCCCTGTATTAAAGTAGAGATAGCAGACGCGGAGGCGGCAGCAGCAACAGCAGCAGAGGTCCAAGGGGGTGATGCTGAGGAGGATGATGATAGGATGTACATGGATGTGGACATCATTCCTCCTTCATCACCACAGCATTCCACTGGAGTTGGCCCTTGTCGGGTTCCTTCCCACTCAGTTGGTCCTTCTCACCCACTACCAGACGAAGTGATGGGGTTGCCGCGTGAGATTCGAGAGGCCCAGCGTGCTACTGATCAGCGGGTGGTGGATCTAGCAACTAGTCTCCAGGCAACCCAAACTTAGGTAGCCTGGCTTACGAGGGTATATGCTGAGGACTATGATCAAAATCGTGAGGCACCTCCTCCTCCAGCACCCCCAGCTCCATGATGCATTTATTTTTTCTACTTTATACTACAGAGTAACTGTCCGGATTGTGGACCATACTCTAATTCGGATATATATTGTTTTATTCTCATTTAATGTATACATGAAACTTGTTTCTCCTTTTATATGTGCATTATTCTCTTTCTTAGTTATTTTCTCATACACCACAGGTGCTTATGGTGTGTTCTTATAAAACCTTTTAAATTTTATCCTAACTCAGTTCACGAACTCTTGTGGGAATATATAGGTTTAATAGACAAATCCTGAGAGCTCTGATACCAAGTTGTCACACCCCAATTCTGAATCAACCAGAATGGTGTGATGAACCATCTATGATCCAACGGTTCAACCAAGATCTTGAATAGGCCGTGTCTATTTGATTAAACCAGATACAATCACAACCATAATCAGAGTAAATAAACAATAGTAGAAGTCTTTAATATTAATGAACTGAGTATCTAACAGTGATAACATAATTGATAATCCAATTATCTCCAAATGACTAAAGACATAAAATAAAATTAATTAATTAATCAATTACATGTCTTGATAATCCAACAACTAAATCTAATAAAAAATACATGAGTTGCACTCGCATGACGAATCATGCGACTCCACCACCATAGCTTCTATGTCCATCGCAGCAACATGCCCGTACATTGGTGCATTCATATAATCTTCTATAGTAGGACCTACATCATCAACTAAAAATATTCGACGTCGAAAGGGTGTGCACACATCATGGCTCAGTGAGCAAACAAAACAATGCAACAAACATATGCATGCATTCAATTCATATCTTTGGTCTGGTTCATAAGTTTGCAATGTGCAATAGAAAGGATTGGTGGCTTCCGCACCTCTATACACGAGTGTGTGAAGTCTCCCAATGGAAGAAACACCATTGCTGTCTCACATACACCCATCATGGAATAGAGATAGAGCTAAAGTGTCTGGATCAAACACCGCGCAACACTTCCCCTGAGGCCCTACCCATACCAATACGTAAGCCTTTATTGGCGAGGGCTTGCAAACTGGGCTCACAACTAACCAATCCTAATATGAAATGGTGTATCTAAGGTCTCACCCCAGCATCCTTCAATACGTCCATAGAGATAGAGCTAAGGCCCCCCGGCAGAGTTAGAGACTACACGGTCCGAGACCACCTCCCCTGATGCCCTATGACGTAATAGTTCTGCTAAGGTAATGGCGATACGATGATGTTACTAGACAAGACTTGAGTAGAGATAGAGCTAGAGTCTGGTGATCAGGAGGAACCACAATGTCACATCCTCCCCCTGATGCTCCACTCGCATCAAGTACACTAACCACACACATACATTCACATGTCTATTCCTAGCATCATCATCATCATCATCATGTTATAAATAGATAGAACTAAATATGCATGACCAATAATAACAGGAATATTGGATGACATGTGAAATGCACATTACAAGCATACAAGCATAGAATCTTTCATGGCATTGGCCTCAATAAGTAAAAATATTTTATTATTAACCAATTAATTTAGGTCTTGTTCCCTCACCGTTGGTCAGTGGTAGTTCCTCGTTCAAGCTTTGTAAATAACTTTTAGACCACTTGAAAACCTAACAAATTTATAGATTTTAAATCAGAATTTATTTCCAACAATTCAGACTTCCAGAAACTGAGTGGTCGTAGGTGTGGCAGCACCTGTGGTCTCAGTTTCTGCGACCACAGGGTGTGTGGCCGCAAGGTGTGGTCACAGACGATGCGACCACACATGCGACCACACCCTCCCTGAAACTTCCCGAGGGCATGTGGTCGATCATTTATCTCTCGTGTGGTCGCACATCATGTGACCACACATGCGACCACTCCCTCCCTGGACTTTCCAAGGGTGTGTGGTCGGATATGTGTATCTCGTGTGGTCGCATATTATGCGACCACACATGCGACCATACATGTGATGGTCGACTTTTCACTCCCAACTCCATTCCTCCATGTTTGGATCCCTTGGCTTATCATCATGATCATTTCTATGATTGTTTTATGGCTTACAACTAATATTTTTACACAATCTATCATCCACATAGATTCCTTCCATGGATCTCTTGGAATTTATCCATGGATTGATGATTGGGGTCTCACCTAAATCCTTTTCTCATTCATGATCTATTCTAGGCATTCAATTGACATGGGGAATGTTTTCATACCTTAAACTTGTTGAAGATTCTGAGTTCTTCTCTGAATTTCCTCCTCTTAGTCTTCCTCTTCAATTCTCCTTCTCTTCCTCCTCTTCTCTTTCTCTCACTTTCAGTTTGAGTTCTAAAATGATGAAAAAGGCTAAGGGACATCTTATATGTAGAGGACAACCCTCCATATAAAGTCCTACTTAGATTAGGAAAGGACCCCCTTCAGATTAGGAAGGTTTCCTAATCACGGAGTCTGACTGGGTTCGTGTGGTCGCAGGTATGGTCGCAGAACCCGTCGACCACACAGTCCAAAACTTGCGACCACACGACCCAGATTTCTGTGGTCGCTTTAATCTGAGGTGTGGTCGACCACACTTGTTTAGGTATGCGACCACACACTCCTAAATAAGTGATTTTGAGTTTAAATTCATACCTAGCCTTATGGTTTCTTTACACACTTGGTCAGCTTGGCCTGACCATGATAGGAAGACCTGATACAAGGTGGTAAGACCAGTTAGTACGGTACGGGTCTTACAAAGGAAGTGCCTCCAAGTCTTGATTGCGTCAATGACCGCTGCTAACTCCAGATCATCCGTAGGATAGTTTCTCTCATGCTCTTTCAATTGTCTTGATGCGTAGGCATTCACCTGTTCTCCTTGCATCAACACATATCCAAGACCCAAACCTGAGGCATCCGTATATTGGGTAAACAGCAAGCCTAGTGCTGAGATGGTCAAGATAGGTGCAGAGACTAGTCTTGACTTCAGAGTCTGAAAGGACTTCTCACACTCATCTATCCATATGAACTTTTCTCCTTTCTTGGTTAGTCTGGTGAGTGGAACGACGATTCTTGAGTAGTCTTCCATGAATCTTCTATAGTAACCAATCAATCCAAGGAAACTACAAATCTCTGCAACTGATTTCGGTGCATCCCATCCTACTATAGCTGTGATCTTGCTTGGATCTACCTTGATACCATCTACAGATACTACATGACCCAAGAAGGCCACTTCCTTCAGCCAAAATTCACACTTCTTAAACTTGGCGTAAAGCTTCTCCCTTCTCAGCCGTTGTAGGGCTGCTCTCAAGTGTGTTGCATGAGTCTCTCTATCTTTTGAGTAGACCAAGATGTCATCAATGAATACAATGACCGAAGTGTCCAACATGTCATGAAACACTAGGTTCATCAGTTCCATGAACGACGCGGGGCGTTGGTCAATCCGAACGACATTACAAGGAACTCATAATGTCCACACCTCATCCTGAAAGCAGCCTTTGGAATATCTCCTGCCTTAATCTTCAATCGGTGATACCCTGATCTAAGATCAATCTTTGAGAAAACCTTTGCACCCTGAAACTAATCGAACAGATCATCGATCCTAGGCAAAGGGTATCGATTCTTGATGGTTAACTTATTCAACTCTCGGTAGTCAATACATAATCGTACGCTACCATCCTTCTTCTTTACAAACAATACAGGTGCTCCCTACGGTGATATGCTTGGTCGTATGTATCACACCCCAATTCCGGATGAACCAGAAGTGTGAGTGAACCGGCTCTAAGCCACGGTTCATACCAGGATCTCAATAGACCGTGTCAACCAATCATTCCCAAGCAATCTAACAAAATCAGAGATATAATACATAGCAGCGAAAATATATAAATGAGCCGAGATCTATTTGTAACTTTAAATAAATATCCAACTTATTCCATCATCCATCAAATTTAAATATATTTATTACAAAGCTTTAACTGAAAATAAACCTTTCACTGAGAAAAGACACATAATGAGCACTCGCATGACGCATCATGCTCGTCCTCCACTGACTGAGAGTCCAGGGCAGCCACTGTGCTGTAAGCTGGAGCAGCCATGAAGTCGTCAACAGTGTACCCTGCATCCAAATCTGAAAAGAATATATATATATATATATATCTGGTGAGCTCACAACATAGCTCAGTAAGTACAAGACCAATGCAACAGTACAATATGCATGAGATAACATTACAATTTGGGCCAGGTATAACTTGCAAATGTGCTATGGTAAGGTTTGGCGGCCACCGCACCTCCATGCACAAGAGTGTGAGCAAACCCAACAGTCAGGCACCTACCACACTACTGTTGTTGCCCCACATCACTCACTCCGGTATGGAGATAGGACTCGAGTCTGGCGGGCAAGAAGAACCACAATCCCATGTCCTCCCCCTGATACCCCATACCGTACCAATACCTAAACCCCTATTGGCAAGGGCTTGCAAGTGGGTTCAATTTATAACCAGTCCTAGATGTCAATACAATATCATTAGCCTTACCCCAACACGGCTCCCTACGACATAGAGATAGGGCTCGAGTCTGGCGGGCAGGAAGAACCACAATCCCACGTCCTCCCCCTGATACCCTATTCGCACCAAGTCCGCTAAGGTAAAGACTATATAATCCTACCCCAACGCAACCCCCTACGACATAGAGATAGGGCTCGAGTCTGGTGGGCAGGAAGAACCAGAATCCCACATCCTCCCCCTGATACCCCATTCGCACTGAGTTTGCTAAGGTAAGGGCGATACGAGAAAAGTGTTACCTGTGGATATATCCAGGGCACATCCCCTTCACATTCCACACACTAACCAAAACAAACACAAGCCTAACATCCATCAGTCCTAGCATATGAAATGCATGAAGATATAACAATTTAAAGCACAACTACATGGCATGTGAGATGCACAATCATCAAGCAATGAGTATTCACAGTAACAGAAATATATTACAAAGGTTTACTGTAGATTAGTTATTTAGGTTTGGGGTCTTGTTCCTTACCTGACGCGTGATAATGATCTCGTTCTGCGTCAGAGAGCTTACTCACAGTGTCTACAGGTCCTACATAAACATATCATTATATTAGAAATCATTTATTAAAGTTTCAGGGGTCGGACCAGGTTTGGCCAAGCAAACCAGGCTCGGAAACCTATACCGGTTGCAGGTACCGGTCTCACCATAGTGAGACCGGTATGTGCCACCGGTATGCATACTGGTGGCACCATACCGGTTGCATATACTGCAACCGGTATGTGCAACCGGTATATACCAGTTGCACATACCGGTCTCACTCAGATCTCACTGAGTGAGACCTGTATGTGCCTGCGGTATATACTGCGAGGTCATACCGCTGGACCTAAAGTCCATCCGGTGTACCCTGCGGTTGGATCCAAGAACGAGATCTCGGATCTCCCTTCCTTGTCCGCTAACAGTTAGGTCTCTAAGGTTTTCCGCTACCTTTTTCCTAAGTTCCAAGCCCTCTAGTGGCTTTCGGATCTCGGCTATAATGCCGTATCAAATGAAAACTCTAAACCTTTGTATCTCTAGTGGCTTTAGGTTCGAATGAGGAAGAACCATGGAAATTTTTATCCTTTTGGATCGTTGCGCCGCTTCACGGCTCCGATCTTTTCTCTAAACAACAATACAATATGGAGCACTTACCGGCTGTGGTTGTCGGTTGGCAGTGTGCTCCTCCTTCCTGGGCGGCTGCATCCTCCTTGCTCCTTCTCAGTTCTTCTCCAGACGGCGAGAGTGTTTGAGAAGGAGCAATGGAGTGTCTCCTTCTCTATTAATAGAGGGAGACCACCCATGGAAGGTTTTCCCTCAGAATGGAAATTTTCAAAGTTTCCATTCTGAGAGACAGAGCCGGAGTCAGGCATACCGGTTGGACATACCGGTTGGAGACCCCAAACTCACTCAAACCGGTATAGTTCCAACCGGTATACCATACCGGTGGCACATACCGGTTGCGAAGCCGGTATGGCATTATGGGAATTATATGCCCATACCGGTGGCACATACCAGTTGCACTATACTGCAACCGGTATAGTGAGACCGGTATGAGTTTTTTAGGCATTTTTACAGTTTTTCTTACCTGAACTTTGAGTGCTTCGTCACCCGGCTTCGCCCTCCGGTCCGGTTATAATTGGAACACCTGTCATCACATAAAACCATGGTTTAGACCCGGTTTTAGAACATGGTTCTTACAACTCTACCACCTTAAAAGAAATTTCGTCCCCGAAATTTGCATGTGGGTCACACAATTCCCCCACCCTTAAAAGAAATTTCGCCCCCGAAATTGTACGTACCTTCAGAGTCGAAAAGATGGGGATATTCTTGTCGCATGGCATCCTCCTCTTCCCAAGTAACTTCTTCTACGTCCTGACTTTTCCAAACCACCTTGACATAATGTATAGCTCGCCTTCGAAGTTGTTGTACCTTTTTACTAATGAGCTAGAATGGCACCACTTCGTAGGTTAACTCTTCTGTCAAATCTGGGGGGTCTGCAACAAGAATGTGTGAGGGGTCTCTCACGTATTTCTTCAGTAAGGACACATGGAAGACGTCGTGGACACTAGACATTGCTGGTGGCAATGCAAGTTGATAGGCTACTTTGCCGCATCGGGACAGGATTACATATGGTCCCACATATTTAGGACACAATTTTTCTTTTCTGCCAAACCGCTTCAAGCCTCTTACTGGTGACACCTTCAAGAACACCTTGTCACCAACCATAAATTCAAGATCCCATCATCTGTTGTCAGCATAGTGCTTCTGACGCACCTGAGCTGTCTTTACTCGGTTCTTGATTAGATCTACTGCCTTACAGGTTTCTTCCACAAATTCCGGTCCTACAATCCGTCTTTCTCCAACTTCGTCCCATAATAAAGGTGTTCGAAATTTCTTTCCATATAAGGCCTCGTATGGGGCCATCTGGATCGTAGACTGGTAACTGTTGTTGTAGGCAAACTCGATGAGTGAAAGCTTCTCATCCCAAGCTCCCTTGAAACTGATAGCACATGCCCGAAGCATGTCCTCTAAGATCTGAATGGTCCTCTCCGACTGACCATCAGTTTGAGGGTGGAAAGCTGTGCTAAATTTCAGTTTCGTCCCCATTTCCTTCTGAAGTCCTTCCCAGAACTTTGATGTAAAGCGTGGATCTCGATCAGACACAATACTCTCTGGAACCCCGTGGAGTCTGACTATATTGTCCACGTACAGCCTTGCCAACCTGTCCATAGTATATTGTGGTCTGACAGGGATAAATCTGGCTGTCTTGGTGAGACGATCTACAATTACCCATACTGCATTTGCCGACCTCGGAGTCATAGGTAATCCAGTGACGAAATCCATGGTTATGCAATCCCATTTCCATGCTGGCTCGGGTAATGGTTGTAGTAATCCTGCAAGCCTTTGTCTTTTCGCTTGACTTGTTGACGTTTAAACATTGAAACACATGTCGGGCCACATCGCCTTTCATACCCCTCCACCAAGACAACCTTTTCAAGTCATGGTACATTTTAGTACTTCTAGGGTGTACCGAATATGGGGTGGAGTGAGCCTCCAACATAATCCGATTTCGAATTTCCAGCTCTTCATCCTCAGGTATGCACATACGTCCACGGTATCTGAGTACCTTGTCTGCATCAATAGTAAAATTAGGATTGGCCCGACCCTTTTCTAAATCCTCTTGAACTGTCCTGAGGTATGGGTCCTGTAGGACTGCTGCCTTTATTTCGTCCTTCAGATTGGGCAAAATCTTCAACGCTGCAAACATTAAGGTGAACTGGTGTATCAACCCTTGCTCAATAGGATCATCTGCTGACTCTATTAGGTGTTGTTCTTCGTCCTCTGATGAACCAGAAACAGCAGCGCCCAACGCTGCATTAGTACTTGGTCCCGCCGGGGTTCGATGCCCATTTCCTTGCCGGTGCATCAGCTACTATGTTAGCTTTACCCGGGGTGATACTTGAATGTCACGCTCGTAGTCCTTGAGTAATTCGAGCCACCTCCTCCGCCTCATGTTCAGTTCTTTCCGAGTGAACAGATATGTCGGCTCTTGTGGTCGAGACTTAATCCGAAACTTCGCCATACAGATAGTGTCGCCAAGTTTTGATAGCATGAATGACCGCTGCCAATTCTAGGTCATGTGTAGGGTAGTTCTTCTCATGCTCTTTCAGCTGTCTTGAGGCATAAGCTATCACCTACTCTCCTTGCATCAGCACACAATCCAGTCCTAAACCTGAAGCATCTGTATATAGTGTAAATGGGTGGTCTGGGGCTGGAATAGTCAATACAGTCCGATACCAGTCTTGACTTCAACGTCTGGAAGCATTTCTCACATTCGTCGATCCATATGAACTTCTCCCCCTTTTTGGTCAATCTTGTGAGTGGAACGGCAATCTTGGAATAGTTCTCCACAAACCTTCTGTAGTATCCAGCCAAGCCCAGGAAACTACAAATTTTAGCCACAGTCTTCGGCGCCTCCCATCCTACGTTGGCTGAGATTTTACTGGGGTCAACCTTGATTCCTTCAGCAGACACCACGTGACCAAGGAAGGCCACTTCCTTTAACCAAAATTCACATTTCTTGAATTTTGCATATAGCTTATCTCTTCTCAGTCTTTGTAATGCTGCTCTTAGATGCACTGCATGCGTCTCCTGGTCCTTAGAGTATACTAAGATATCATCGATGAATACGATAACCGACGTATCAAGCATGTCATGGAATACCCGGTTCATTAACTCCATAAAGGATGCAGGTGCATTAGTCAACCCAAAGGACATTACTAGGAACTCATAGTGTCCATAACGTGTCCTGAAAGCTGTTTTGGGGATGTCTGTTTTCCTTAATCTTGAGCTGATGATACCCTGATCTCAGATCAATCTTCGAGAATACACTTGAACCTTGTAGTTGATCGAACAAATCATCTATCCTTGGTAATGGGTACTTGTTCTTGATAGTGAGCTTGTTCAATTCACGATAGTCCATACAGAGACGTACGCTACCATCTTTTTCTTGACAAAGAGTACAGGTGCTCCCCAAGGTGAGATACTAGGCCTTATAAATCCCTTGTCTAGCAGTTCTTGCAGCTGAGTTTTCAATTCTTTCAACTCGGTAGGAGCCATCCTATACGGTGCTTTAGACACAGGTGCCACCCCTGGTAGTAGGTCTATCACAAACTCAGTAGCCCTGTCTGGTGGCAACCCGGGTAGGTCTTCTGGAAATACATCAGGAAATTCCTGTACTACCTTGATGTCCTCCATTTTTGGCAAGTCAGCGGTTACATCCACCGCTGATACCAGGTATCCTACTCCCCCTTTCTCAAGGCACTTCTTTGCTTTTAAGGCTGAGAGTATGAGCTTTCTCTTCCTAGGCAACTTAGCCCCTTTAAAGTTAAACTCAGTCCCTTCATTGTCTTTGAATATCAACCTCTTCTCAGCAAATAGCAGGTTCACCGAGTGTTTAGATAACCAGTCCATTCCCAGAATCACATCAAAATCCGACATCTCTAGCTGGACTAGATTGGCTTCCAATTCTCGTCCTTCGATATGCACTGGACAAGGACCATAATATTCTTCTAACACCACCTCCATTCCCATGGGAGACCGAACTAGCAGACTTGGTCGTAGAGTCTTGATGGGTTGACCTAGTCCTTTCCTGAATGATACGGATACAAAAGAATGGGTGGCCCCGGAGTCAAACAGGACTCTTACGGGTACCCCTGCTATAATTACTGTACCTGTGGTTTTAGTTCAAATTTTATCTTAGTTTCTAATGCACAAACGATTAATGCAACAATTAAGGAACAAGTATAAAATCATACATGTAACCACATCTGGTGATGCGGCTGCTTCCTCTGTTGTAACAGCATACACCTTGCCTTGTTGTTGCTCCCTCTTTGGTTGTGGGCATGTCCTGGCATAATGTCCCACCTGTTGGCAATTGTAGCACTTCATGTTAGGATTCGACCCTGTTGCCTGTGATGGTGCGGCAAGAGCCGGTCTGGGAGGTACTGTGCCGACTGGTGGCCTGAATGGTCGGTATGGCCGATTGTTCCTTCCACCTTGGAGCTCAGGATGGGTCTCTTCAGTCCCCTACTTTGTGCCATGAAACTTTCTCTCTGACTTGACTCGATGACTCGAGCCACCTGTACCGCTTCATTGTAAATATTCATTCCCCGACCCAATACATGTTCCCGGATAGCACCCCGAAGACCCATGATAAATCGATGAGTCTTTGTTGCTTCCTCCTGCATACTGGTTGGGGCAAAGAAGGATAATTCCTCATACCTCTGCTGATAGACTTCCACTGTCATCTGTGATTGTTGCAGGTTAAGATATTCTCTTTCCATCTGATCATGAAAACTTCTGGGAAAATACTTGTCAAAGAAGGCTTCCTTGAATATGGGCCAAGTAATAACTTGATGCTTGGTTTCCAGGTATGACTTGGTAGAGCTCCACCACCCATTGGCCTCCTCTTTCAGCATATGAGTGGAATATAACACCTTGTCTCCATCCTGACAATCTAGTAGCCGAAAGTTTTCTCCATTTCAGCTATCCACTGTGCTGGCCACAGTGTTTTCCCTGACTTCCCTGTAAAGGTAGGTGGTTTGAGCTTCAAGAATCCATCTACTGCTCTGGACAGGCTACTCTGAGCATATGGTGCCTGTCCATACCATTGTGGCTGATATGGATAGCCTCCCTGATTTCCTCCCTGATACCCGCCATAGTATGCACCCTGATACAGATACTGATACCCCCCCTGATTCTGACTGTGAACTGGCGTCCCTGTGACTGGTTGGGGTATTGGATTGGGTTGATCCTGTTGTGGTGGTATTTCATTGGCTGGGCTAACTCCCACTGGTGCCGCTTGTATATTCTCCATATTTGTGGATGGTATGTTAGTAGGTGTTGGCACAGGCCCAGGTGGCCTAAACACTTTCAGCATTTCTTCGAAAAATTTCTTTTGCTGGGCTTCCATATTAGAGACTAGATTTGCCATCACTGTCTCTGAGCTGGATGAAGGTTGTCCCTACGACGGACATTTTTCATTTTCTTGTATCAAACCCTCAGTATCATTTAGGGGATTAAGTTCTTCCCCTCTCACTCTTTCGGCATTTTCTTCTGAATTCTCTGTCCCTGAACTTCTATCCACAGTAGGCGCCCTTGAGTGACGGCGCCTGCGATGAACTCTTCGTCCGTTTCCTCCCACCATTGAAGCAATTTAACTTTTTCCTGTACGATATCTGAATACCTGGAACATTTAAAACACCTTAGAAATTTTATTCCACCATATAGTATCACATATGCATCACAGGTATTCATTGACAGATTAAAATGACAAGCAAAAATCTTTTCCAGTTATTTTGTCAAAATTCCCACATGTTCAACATCTTATTATGCAAGCATGCGGTCTGGAATCAAGCTTCGATGGTTTATCGAGATGATGATTTTTTTTTGTATCACCTCTCTTTTAGAGTTCAAATTGCGGTACCGTTCTCTCCTGGAGTGAGAACGGTATGGCTATTCAGTCATACCGGTTGGACAATACCGCAGAGGGGATACCGGTTGCACACCCCATAACTATGTGCAACCGGTATTCTCTCTTGGTACCGGTTGCACCATACCGCAGGGAAGATACCGGTCGCACACCCCATCAGTATGTGCAACCGGTATACCCTGTGGTAGGTACTGGTCGCACCATACCGCAGGGAGGTACCGGTCGCACTATCCAGCCCAGATGTGCGACCGGTATAGCCAAAAATGCTTTAAATTCGTGATTTTTGGTTCATTTTCTCACTTTCCTCATTTGTGTTTACTCCGGTGGCGATTTCTCTCCGAGTCTCCGAGTCTCTACAGTGCATCCGGTGTCTAAAAGATTGTTTCTACTTGATTCTAGTGTGCCAATCTCGTCTCTCAGGTAAGCTCCTCCTTCTCTTCTCTCTTTTTAGGAATTTTTCATCGTCTTTTATACCAAATTTTAGGTTTTTCTTGATTTGGAAGTTTTTAGCCATAGAAAACTTCTTTCTTTGGTTGAGAAAGGTTTTAGGGGTCTAAATGGGTAAAAGCCCTCAATCAATTTGGAGTTTTATCGACTAGATTAATGGAAACCTAAAAATTTTGACTTTTAAACCTAGGTTTCTAGGTTTTTTTGAAATTTTTGACCATTTTGATGATTATGACTTTATTGCTGTATTTTACAACCTTGTTTAACCTAGATAAACTGTAAGACCCGTGTCAAACTAACCCGGTCTTACCACCTTGAACCAGGTTTACCCATCATGGTCGAGTCAAATGGACCAAGGGCATGAAGGAGATCGAGATCCCAGGTATAAAATCGACCCAAAAACACTTAATTTTAGGGAAGGGTCGCACACCCAGCTAAGCAGAGGTCGGACCTCCCAAAACAGAAAGTCAGACCCTCAGTTTTGAAGGGAGGGTCGGACAGCTTAAGACCCTTGGGTCGACGGGATCATCGACCCTCCCATCGACCCTCGGTTTCTGACGAAAACTGAAATTAGGAAATTTCCTAATTTTCGGTTGAGATTCTTTCCAAATCTCAATGGGATTATTATAGGACATTCCTAGTCTATTTAAAGGACGTTCCTAAGCCACTTTCACTCCTTTCACAACCCTAATTGAATTGAGAGGAAAGAGAGAAGAAGGAAAAGAGGAAGAAAGGAGGCTAGGAAGAAGGCTTAGCAAAGAGGAGAAGAAATTGCAGAGAAAAGTAATCTTTTTAGGTATGGATACTAATTCCATGAGTTTCTACAGACCTTAGGTTAGTAATTGGATTATACATGGTTCTAGACCATGGAACGACTGTTGAAGGAATGTAGGAAGCAAGCCATAGGACCCCAAACACGAAGAATGGATTAAAAGTGGAAATTGGACCAGAGTGCACCAAGGGTCGCACTGAGGGTCGATAGACCATCCGACCCTAGGTGTTTCTGACCATTGACCCTCACCATTCGGGAAGTTCAGAATGGAGGGAGGGTCGATAGACCCATCGACCCTAGCATCGACCCTAGCATCGATCCTCAGCTGACAGAATGGTTTTTAAATTCTGAATTAATTCTAATTAAATTCTATCGACTTTGTTAGGTTTGCTAGCAATATAATAACATTATAAAGGTGATTTTAAAGCTTGGAAAAGTATCTATTAGCAAGCTAAGGTGAGGAACCTTAACCCCAAACTAAATTGGTTAATAATAAACTGTTTTTCTTTTCTTGAGTCCTATGCCATGTTTGATTCTATGCGAATATGTTTGTAATGTGCATACAGCATGCCATCCAATATTTCTATTACTTGTTCATGCATATTTACTTTATTGTTTATAACATGATGATGATGATGATGATAGGAATAGGCATGTGCTTGTATGTGTGTGGTTGATGTGCTTGATGCGAGCAAGTATCAGGGGAGGTGTGATGAGAACGTCAATAAACGTTAACCTTTGGCGGGTCTCAGCACTTTAGCTCTATCTCTAACTCAAGTCTTGTGCATTGACATCGTCGTATCGCCATTACCTTAGCAGAACTATTATGTCGTAGAGTATCAGGGGAGGTGGTCTCGGTCCTTGTAGTCTCGACTCTACCGGGGGCCTTAGCTCTATCTCTATGGATGTTCGAGGGATGCTTGGGGTGAGGCCTTGGATACACTTGTTTGGCATTAGGATTGGTTAGCGACGAGCCCATTTTGCAAGCCCCCGCTAACGGGGCTTACGTGTTGGTATAGCATTATATAGCAATAAACGTTAACCTTTGTTGTATAATGTTATGGTAGGGTGGATGGGGACGACGATAAACGTTAACCTTCGGGCGGGCTTCCACACCCTGTGTATAGAGGCGGTGTCAATAAATGTTAACCTTTGACCACCCAACCTTTCTATTGCACATTGTAAACTATAAACCAAGACCAAAGATATGAATTGACTTTTTGCATGCATATGTAATGTTGCATTGTTTTGGCTACTCACTGAGCCGTGTTGTGTGCTCACCCCTCGACGTCGAATATTTTTAGTTGATGATGTAGGATATACAGTTGAAGATTATATGAACCTGTCGGCGTACGGAAACGTTGCAGCTATGGAAGTTGGAGCTGAAGACGATACACACGACTCCTTTTGCGAGTGCAACTCGTGTGTATTCGATTAGATATTTTTTGTAGGTTTCTTTATTGGATTTATAAGACATGTATTTGGTATTTAAATATTTATGTCTTAGTTAAACACAGAATAATTTGCTATTATTTATGGGTATCATTTTAGTTCTCAGTTCATATTATTTATAAATTTTCCGCTATTGTGTATTACTCTGATTATGATTGTGGATGCGTGTAAAGTTTGGATAATGTGGGGATAGCCTATTAGAGATCCTGGTTGAACCGTTGGTTATTTGGAGGTTCATCACACCATTCTGAACAGTGTGGAATTGGGGTGTGACATAAACCTTGTATCAACTCTGTAGGTTGTTTCATTCACACTTGACATATTGTTAGGATTTTTCACCACTTTTCATACTTGTCTCTAACTGACTATGGTTTCTTGTTTAACAGATACACCATGTCTGGCCATCGTGGAGCGGGGAAACGCTCTTATATGCCTGGTATGCACCGGCCACATCTCCCTCCAAACTTATATGACGAGAGGTATTTCCGGTCTGAGGCGGCCGCTTCACGCCTTGAATGGTTTCGGGCCAAGCGCATTGAAACAGGCCGTTTTGTCAACTTGGAGCATCTTCACCGCTTCGATGTGGAGTCTGCTTTTGGGATTGTGGGTTGGTTACCCCTTATTCAGTTTAGGGAGACTACACGTCCCAACCTGGTAAAATTATTCTACACCAATCTGGAAGTGGAGGGTAATTTGGATGATTGGGAGCATGCTAGAGATCTTCGCATCACCAGCTACGTGAAAGGGGTGATGATTTCATTTAATGTCGCCGAGTTAGCTGCCCTTCTAGAGATTCCTGATGACGGGGAACTCATTTATTGTCCGCCTAGAGCCAAAGGGTATCTTACTGAGGACTTGCGGGCAGCCATCGCCACACAGATCTTATTACCTGGTAGGGTTATGTCGGCTTCCAACCTACATCCTCAGCCTCGTCTTTTCTGTCGGATTATTCAGCACAATATCGTTCCCCAGAGTGGACATTACGGAGAGGTATCCCAGTTGACACAGTACCTCACCTACTGTGTGGCTACTCGGCAATGGGTTTGTTTGCCTTATTTGATTATGAGGGTTATGATTCATGCGACCATGCCTGGTGTATCGGGCAATCTCCCCTATGGTAGGTTGGTCACAGCTTTGTTACAGCGTCTAGGTGTGGATATGCGGGGTGAGTTGTCTGGGGAGATCACCATGAGTTCTGATATAGATGCTGAGGCCATCTATAAGATGCAGATGGACGGTCTGGAGCTCAGTGACGAGGAGTTACAAGCTCGTCCCCTCCTACCTAGGAACCATGCAGCAGCTGCAGCAGCAGAGGCGACTGAGAGGGGAGATGATGGGGATGCACACATGGAGGACATTCCAGCACATACACCCCAGCATTCTCCAGTTGCAGGACCTTCTAGGCCTTCTCCAGTGGCTGGACCGTCTAGGCCTTCTCCTGTGGCTGGACCATCTAGGCCTCCTCCAGTTACTAGGTCATCCAGGCCTTCTTCAGTTGCTGGACCATCCCGTCCCCCTTCGGACCCTGAGTCGAGCATGTTTTCAGAGTTCAGAGATACCCAGAGAGTCATCCTTGATACCCAGAGGAGCATTCTTGATACCCAGAGGGACATTCTTGATTCTCAGCGTGAGATGGGTCAGGAGTTGGGGCGTTTAGCTCGTAGCCTTCGGGTCACACAGGACCAGGTTCATTGGCTCAGAGAGGTGTACGAGCGAGACTATGATATTGCAGACCCAGTACCATCCAGGCCTGCTACACCACCTTAGGCAGATGTAGTTTTTTATTTTTTATTTTCATGTATTTTATTTTGTTTCTAGAGTAACTGTCCGACTTGTGGACTGTACTCTGTTGCTCACTTGTACTTAAAGAAAATTTTTATGAAATGATTAAGTTGTCTCCTTTAAATTCTTTAGTGTTTTAAATTTTTCTTCCATTATTAGTATATTATGCATCTTTCTTAAGTCTCAGGCATCAAATAAGCTTATGGTGTGTTCTTATTAAAGTTTTTAATTTTCCTAACTCAGCTCATTGGACACAGTTAGATGCAGAATGATTAGCTGGACAGAGCCTAGGGCTCTGATACCAAGTTGTCACACCCCGATTCCGGATGAACTAGAAGTGTGAGTGAACCGGCTTTAAGCCACGGTTCACACCAGGATCTCAATAGACCGTGTCAACCAATCATTCCCAAGCAATCTAACAAAATCAGAGATATAATACATAGCAGCGGAAATAAATAAATGAGCCGAGATCTAATTGTAACTTTAAATAAATATCCAACTTATTCCATCATCCATCAAATTTAAATATATTTATTACAAAGCTTTAACTGAAAATAAACCTTTCACTGAGAAAAGACACATAATGAGCACTCGCATGACGCATCATGCTCGTCCTCCACTGACTGAGAGTCGGGGCAGCCAGCGTCTTTGTAAGTTTGGAGCAGCCATGAAGTCGTCAACGATGTACCCCCGATCCAAATCTGAAAAGAATATATATATATCTGGTGAGCTCACTACATAGCTCAGTAAGTACAAGACCAATGCAACAGTACAATATGCATGAGATAACATTACAATTTGGGCCAGGTATAACTTACAAATGTGCTATGGTAAGGTTTGGCGGCCACCGTACCTCCATGCACGAGAGTGTGAGCACACCCAACAGTCAGGCACCTACCACACTACTGTTGTTGCCCCACATCACTCACTCCGGTATGGAGATAGGACTCGAGTCTGGCGGGCAGGAAGAACCACAATCCCACGTCCTCCCCCTGATACCCCATACCGTATCAATACCTAAACCCCTATTGGCAAGGGCTTGCAAGTGGGTTCTGTTTCTAACCAGTCCAAGATGTTAATACAATATCATTAGCCTTACCCGAGCACGGCTCACTACGACATAAAGATAGGGCTCGAGTCTGGTGGGCAGGAAGAACCACAATCCCACGTCCTCCCCCTGATACCCTATTCGCACCAAGTCCGCTAAGGTAAAGACTATATAACCCTACCCCAACACAACCCCCTACGACATAGAGATAGGGCTCGAGTCTGGTGGGCAGGAAGAACCACAATCCCATGTCCTCCCCCTGATACCCCATTCGCACTGAGTTTGCTAAGGTAAGGGAGATACGAGAAAAGTGTTAGCTGTGGATATATCCAGGGCACATCCCCTTCACATTCCACATACTAACCAAAACAAACACATGCCTAACATCCATCAGTCCTAGCATATGAAATGCATGAAGATATAACAATTTAAAGCACAACTACATGGCATGTGAGATGCACAATCATCAAGCAATGAGTATTCACAGTAACAGAAATATATTACAAAGGTTTACTGTAGATTAGTTATTTAGGTTTGGGGTCTTGTTCCTTACCTGACGCGTGATAATGATCTCGTTCTGTGTCAGAGAGCTTACTCACAGTGTCTACAGGTCCTACATAAACATATCATTATATTAGAAATCATTTATTAATGTTTCAGGGGTGGGAACCAGGTTTGGCCAAGCAAACTAGGCTCGAAAACCTATACCGGTTGCAGGTACCGGTCTCACCATAGTGAGACTGGTATGTGCCACCGGTATGCATACCGGTGGCACCATACCGGTTGCACATACCAGTCTCACTCAGATCTCACTGAGTGAGACCTGTATGTGCCTGCGGTATATACTGCGAGGTCATACCGCTGGACCCAAAGTCCATCCGGTGTACCCTGCGGTTGGATCCAAGAACGAGATCTCAGATCTCCCTTCCTTGTCCGCTAACAGTTAGGTCTCTAAGGTTTTCCGCTACCTTTTTCCTAAGTTCCAAGCCCTCTAGTGGCTTTCGGATCTCGGCTATAATGCCGTATCAAATGAAAACTCTAAACCTTTGTATCTCTAGTGGCTTTAGGTTCGAATGAGGAAGAACCATGGAAATTTTTATCCTTTTGGATCGTTGCGCCGCTTCACGGCTCCGATCTGTTCTCTAAACAACAATACAATATGGAGCACTTACCGGCTGTGGTTGTTGGTTGGCGGTGTGCTCCTCCTTCCTGGGCGGCTGCCTCCTCCTTGCTCCTTCTCAGTTCTTCTCCAGACGGCGAGAGTGTTTGAGAAGGAGCAATGGAGTGTCTCCTTCTCTATTAATAGAGGGAGACCACCCATGGAAGGTTTTCCCTCAGAATGGAAATTTTCAAAGTTTCCATTCTGAGAGACAGAGCCAGAGTCAGGCATACCGGTTGGACATACCGGTTGGAGACCCCAAACTCACTCAAACCGGTATAGTTCCAACCGGTATACCATACCGGTGGCACATACCGGTTGCACCATAGTGCAACCGGTATGGTGAAGCCGGTATGGCATTATGGGAATTATATGCCCATACCGGTGGCACATACCGGTTGCACTATACTGCAACCGGTATAGTGAGACCGGTATGAGTTTTTTAGGCATTTTTACAGTTTTTCTTACCTGAACTTTGAGTGCTTCGTCACCCGGCTTCGCCCTCCGGTCCGGTTATAATTGGAACACCTGTCATCACATAAAACCATGGTTTAGACCCGGTTTTAGAACATGGTTCTTACAGTATGAAACCCTTATCTAACTTCTTTTTTTCCTCCCCTTTTTTTTTTTTTTTTTTTTCTTTTCCCTTCCCCCCCCCCCCCCCCCCCTCCCCCCCCTTCTTCCCTCTTTTTTTCTCCCCCCCCCCCAATTTTTTCCCCCCCTTTTTTTAAAATTTTTTTTTTATTTTTTTTTTTTTTTTTTTTTCTTTTTTTTTTTTTTCTTTTTTCCTCTTCCCCCCCCCCCCCCCCCCCCCCCCCCCCCCCTCCCCCCTTCCCCCCCCTCCTTTTTTTTTTTTTTTTTTTTTTTTTTTTTTTTTTTTTTTCCTCTCCCCCCCTTCTTTTTTTTTTTTTTTTTTTTTTTTTTTTTTTTTTTTTTTTTTTTATTTTTTTTTTTTTTTTTTTTTTTTTTTTTTTTTTTTTTTTTTTTTTTTCTTTTTTCCCCCCCCCTTTTTTCTCTTTTTTTTTTTTTTTTTTTTTTTTTATTTTTTTTTTTTTTTTTTCCCCTTTATTTTTTTTTTTTTCCCTCCTCCCTACTCTTTTTTTTCCCCCTTTTCCCCCCAATTAAAAAAATTTTTTTTTTTTTTTTTTTTTTTTTTTTTTCCCCACCCCCCCCCCCCCCAAAAAAAAAAAAAAAAAAAATTTTTTTTCCCAAAAAAAAAAATTTTTTTCAATCCCCCCCCTATTTTTTTTTTTTTTTTTTTTTTTTTTTTTTTTTTTTTTTTTTTTTTTTTTTTTTTTTTTTTTAAAAAAAAAAAAAAAAAAAAAATATTTTTCTTAAAAAAAAATAATTTAATTTTTCTTTCTCCCTCTAAAATTTTACCCAAATTCCCTCCCTTTTTTTTGGGTTGCTTTCCTGGTAGAGTGCAAGTCTTTGCATAATGGCCCAATTGCTGGCAGTTGAAACATTTGACGTTAGGGTTCTGACTAGCTACATGTAGTGGTGGTGCAGTAGTATTCCTAGCTGGCACTACAGTAGACTGAGCCCTGTATGGGCGGAATGGTCTAGTGTTCCCTCCACCAGAAGCAAAGAAGCTATTTCTTTGGCTTGATTTGATTACTCGAGCAATCTGCACAGCTTCATTATACACCTTCTTCTCCAAACCCAAAACGTGCTCTAGGATACTTCCTCGAAATCCCATAGTGAACCTACGGGTTTTTTTTTCCTCCTTTTGCATGCTCGCGGGAGCGAAGAAAAATAGCTCTTCATACCTTTGCTGGTACGCATCAACAGTCATCTAGGTTTATTGTAGGTTGAGGAATTCCTTCTCCATCTGATCACGAAAACTCTTAGGGAAGTACTTGTCGAAGAAGGCCCCCTTGAATATTTCTCAGGTGATTTGGGTGTGCTTCATCTCCAAGTATGATTGGGTAGAATTCCACCAGGCATTAGCATCTTCCTTAAGCATGTGTGTAGCAAACAACACCTTCTCATCCTCTGTGCAAGTCATCAGACGGAAGTTCTTCCCCATCTCAGAAACCCATTGTGTAGGCTTAATGGTTTTCCTGATTTTCTTGTGAAGGTAGAAGGTTTCAGTTTCAAGAACATGTCCACTGCTCGGCTTAGGTCGTTCTGCCCCTGTGCATTCATTCCATACCATGGTGGTGGATATGCATAAACCCCTTGACAGGCAGACGATGTTGGAAATTGTTATGGTAGCTATGGCCCATCGGCCCGATTGTTGACATCCACGATCCATCGGCGCCCCCCCCCCCCCCCCCCCAACCCCAAAAACACAACCAAAACCAACCCCCCCCACCCCACACCAACAACAAAAAAAAAAAAAACCCACAAAACCAAAAAACAAAACCCCCCCCCCCCCCCCCCCTCCCCCTCTTCTACAATATAACCAAAACCCCCCAACCCCCCCCCCCCCCCCCCCCCCACCACCCACCACAAAAAACCCCCCCCCCAACCCCCCCCCCCCCCCCCCCCCCCCAACCCACAACCAAAAAAAAAAAAACCCCACCCCAAACCCCCCACCCCCCCCCCCCCCCCCCCCCCCACCCCCCCCCCCCACACCCCCCCCCACCCCCACAAACCCCCCAAACAAACCCCCCCCCCCCACCCCCCCACATCCCCCCCCCCCCCCCCCCCCCCCCCCCCCCCACCACCACAGACCCCCCACCCCCCCCCACCCCCGCCCAAACCCCAAACCCCCCCCCCCCCCCCCCCCCCCACCCCCCACCAACAAAAATATAAAAAAAAAAAAAAAAAAAAAGGAAAGGAGAAAAAAAAAACAAAACCCAACCCCCCCCCCAACAAAAAAAAAAACAAAAATAATCACATGACTAACACACAACCTAGCATAGCGAGTATGCATGAACAATATAATAACTGAAAGTAAAGATGACATGTGAGTATGCACAAACACCATTCCACAGAATCATAATTATTAACAACGTTAACTGTTATTAAGTTATTAGGGTTTAGGCTCGATTCCCTTACCTGACACTTGATTTCTAGCTTGCTCCGAGTCACAGAATCCAAACTCGCTATCACAAGGTCCTACATGATGTTAGGGTTGAATTAGAATTAGTTTCTTAGGGTTTATGTTGGTCGAAAAACCAACTGGATCAAAATATACCCCTCACAGTGCATACCTGTCGCAGGTACCGGTCGCAGCATTGTAGGGAAAGGTGCGATCGGTATGGTCGATCGGTCCCCCACAGACCAGCTCCCAAGAGGTACCAGTCGCATATGGTGCGACCAGTATGGTCGACCGGTATGCCTCCGAAATACCACCAATCTTGGTGTTCGCCTTTCGTCGATCACCCATTATTGGTTCTAGGGTTTCTCCTATGCATTCTAAGCCTGAGCAATGAGTTAAAGTTGTTTCATGTTCCATTCAAGTCCTAATTTTGATGATCCTTAGCCTAGAATGCGAATCTAGGGTTTATCGACTGTATTAGGGTTTGATGGTAATTTAAGAGTTTTAGATCAATACCCCGCCTTGCATGGTATTGATCAATTCATGATTAATCATCTATAATGCTTAACTTACAGAGAAGTTCAAGCACTTACTGTTGGTTCGCAACTATGGTGTTCTTCGTCCAACGGCGGCTCCTCTTCCACCTTTCTTAGCTCCTTCTCCTTTTTCGATCTCTTTCTCCTCTCTAGGGTTGTGAGAAACAATCAAAGAGTTTTAAGGAGCTTTAAGGGTCCTTAAATAGACTAGGTTGGGGTTTAGGAAATTTCCCTACGTTAGGAAAGTCCCTAGGCTCTAAATTAGGAAAGCGGGACCAACAGAGATCCATTTTCAGATCTAACTAGTCTGCCTGCGTAGATATACCGGTCGATCGATACCATAGACTGGTACCATGAGACCGGTATAAAATTATCTCTGTTTAAGGTCCATTTTTGTACCTGATTATCATCCGTTTGTCCCGTCTGGTTCGGTGATGATTGGAAGACCTGTTACGACATGAATTAAAGGTTTAGATCATGTTTTATGAGTGCGGGTCTTACAAAAAGTGTACTCTCACTATTCAACTCAAAAGGTACATTCAAATTTCGAAGATAAAATTTCTTTTTAGGGGAAAGTTGTAAGACCCGAACTCCACTAACCCCGTCTAACATAGGTTAATATGTTGTGATAGGTCTTCCCATCATAACCGGGCAAGAAGAGATGGTCGGATGACAAACCATGGGTTCA